>JACXGK010006785.1:0-11186 GCA_016801125.1 Novumbra hubbsi | reverse complement strand
CTTAAATCAAAAGTTAGAAACATATATTTAGGAAGATAACGTTGTAAAAGAAATGTTCATGACTTTAATGAGCTGAAATCTAGAGGTAACTACATGAAAAAATTCAAAACTTGCTTTCATCCTCACAAAATTACCACATTACATCAATGACTTTACATATATTTCCTAAACAGAAGACTTGTATTTCAGGCAACCTGTAAACTCTGTTGAGGCCCAGAGATTTACAGGAGCGGGAAAATAATCTGGAAGCTTACAAGAAATCTCGCTACAACTTCTGACGAGCAATCAAACAGACAAAGCATCAATACAGTACTAAGACTGAATCCCACTACTCCGGCTCTGCTGCTTATCCGATGTGACAAGGCTTGCAAACTGTCTCACACTACAAAGGGAAACCCAGCAGCGAGCAGCATAGCAACGCAAGCTCACCAGACAAGCAAAATGCTTTCGGTGTTCACTTGGAGGCAAGAAACACTGAACCACAGCGATACTGAACAATTGCTTGGTAGTCCCTGCTGTTTCAGGCAAGGGTGATCTCCACAGCCAAAGTAAGACTTACGATCCTATTCGCAAGGCCATGTGGCCAGATGGGGAGCTAGGGCATACACTCAGAGCATACCAGGTGACTTTAATGATATCATGAACCTGCTCACAAACATTTGCCTACGGCCCTAATAGATCCACGGACCACTCAATATCCCTCGCCCTCCATAGAGGACATGCCACTCAATATCCCTCGCCCTCAGTGCTTGACATGCTGCTGCCTTCAGACTCAGGACCCTGGGGTTGGGACATCTGTCCATTCTATAAACTTTGCACATCTCCCACCTGAACCTTCCAGAGCAACAACCTCCTGCTTCATCATTTACCTGCATTCCATAGATGGGGTCCTCGTAGAGGTAAACGTCTCCTGATGGGCTGCCCTGAGTATGGCCTGACAGTAAGTCCCTAATGGTCTCGACCTCCTCACAGACCTCCACAGCAGAGATAGACACAGCCATGCTGGGCGTGGTCCCCTCTCTCATCCTTTTCTCGATGTGACTGTAGAGCCAGGAAATGGCACACGGGATGATGCCTAAACTCTGGCTGTTTTTATCACTTCCCAGCATGGTCTGGGACCTCCCTGTTAACCACAGTATTAAGACACAGTCAGTTTGGTTGCTATATGTGTGCTTGTGTATGTTTGTGTGAGTGCATGCAAACCATTGTGTGTTATGGAGAGAATGAAAGAGGAGAGATATAGAGACAGAGAGCGTCTTGGGAGATGGGGAGGTGGGTCACATTTGGTTTAATGCTACAAATGGGATGTGCTAACACAAATCATAGTAACCAGAAGTAAATGTTACTATTTTAGGGAGACTTTTAACAAAGAAATTCTAATTGACAAAACAAAAGTGGATAAAATATTTAGCACATTTTAAGAATGAATCTATTAACAGTAATGATGTATTGGATTTGCCTCCTCCCATAAAACTATTTGAAAAAAGCATTCACTGACCAAGTGAAGGAACCCTTTCCAAACCATTTTTAACTGAGTACACCAATGTGGAGAAGCCACCTAAGTGATCCAGGAGAGGGAAGATGAGAAACAGAGAAAAAGGAAGGACGGGGGAAAGAAGAGAGGGAGAGAGAGACAGAGGGAGGGATGGAATTTTATACTGTATTTCTAGTGATCCCTACCCGGGGTTTACTCACTCCAATCGAAATGCTAATGGAATGAGGGTAAGAGAATTGGCTTTGTCCAATTAAAGGTACACCAGCCAGACATTATTCATTCCAGAGGGTAGTTCTATGAAGGAAGAGAGATTGATATCCCTTGGCAGGCGGCCGGCCTCTATCCACATGGGCCGACTAATTCAATCCCATTTACGGCCAGTGGCATCATGTGTAGTAGAAAGATGTAGCTCCAAGGAGACACTGCCCTTACAGGAGAGGGTTTTCCTTTTTTTCTCTCACACAGACAGTCATCTATTAAAAGCCTTTACTGAAGCTAAATAGGTTTTGTTTTCCTAATGGCGGTGCAGAGTGTCTCTCAGTCCTTTCGATTTTAGTCCCCCTCATCTTCTTGATTCTCTCTCTCGATGGTAAAATTTGTCTCTTGCCTCTTTGTGTTGACGTGTTTTAAAAATGTTAAAAAAAAACGTAAAGGTGCTTGGAATGTATTATGGATGACTCCTGTGACCTTTATTTATTGAAGAGGTTTTAGATGAATGGAATGTGGATGAATAGAGAAAGGATGGAAGGAGAGAGATGGAACACCTCCCATGCCATTGCTCAGAGGAGACAGATGAATGGAAGAGATGTATAAATGAGAGATGAACAAGATGGATATGTTCCTCGTGTAAAAAGGGTTGTGGTAATGGCCACTCTGCTTATGAGGTTTGGTCTATAAGGCCACTTAGAGTAACGTTGATATGACTTACCAAACTCACCATGTCCAAAGCATATAATGCATTCGTCGGCCCCGTTCACCACAGAACGAATGACGTCAGGCAAAACGCCTACACATACCTCCGCCTAGCAGGAGGGAGAAAGGATGTTAAATAAATATACAAAACTAAGGACTGAAAATACACAGTGGCTCAAATAACAATGTTTCATAGAGCAAATCACCATCTGGGAAGAGCAGTTGTATTCCCAAGGATTTTCAGATCATTAGGCAAAGAAACAAAGAGGACTAACTGTGCTGTATAGTTACCACAGACCTGGGTTGACTCTGGCGGAAAGGCTATGTCAAAGCCATATGTCTTCCATAGACCCTTGGCTGGCCCTCGGTGGGTCTGCGCAGCGCAGGAGTGGGGCGGTTGACTCTTTGTGGCAGTAGGATCCATAATGGTGACCCTTCTCTTGGTTGGGTCCACTCTGAGAATGGGTGACGGGGGTAAGGAAGAAGAAGGGATAACCCGAAGCACCACTCTGGCCTGCATGGAGAGATTAAGTGGTGGTGAAGATCTGAATGTATTTATCAGGTGGAGGGGGCCACTGAAAGATGAATACAGACGTGGCCAAAGGTTTTGAGAAATTCACAAATATTAATTTTCACAAAGTCTGCTGCCTCAGTTTTTATAATGGCACTTTACATATACTCCAGAATGACATGAATAGTGATCAGATCAATTGCAAAGTCCCTATTCCATGAAAATGTACTTATTCCCAAAAAACATTTCCACTGCATGTCAGCCCTGCCACAAAATGACCATCTGACAGGTGAGATGAGAGTGTTGACGAGGACAAGGCTGGAGATCACTCAGTCATGATGATTGAGTTAGAATAACAGATTGGAAGCTTTAAAAAGAGGGTGGAGCTTGAAATCATTGTTCTTCCTCTTTTAACCATAGTTACCTGCAAGGAAATACATGCAGTCATCATTGCTTTGCACAAAAGGGGCTACCAAAACATCCCTGAGAGCAGCTTCTCCTATCTGTCCAAGAACATTTTGGTGACGAACAATGCCTTTTTCAGCATGATGGAGCACCTTGCCATAAGGCAAATGAGATAACTCAGTGGCTCGGGGAACAAAACATAGACATTTTGAGTCCATGGCCAGAAAACTTCCCAGACATTAATCCTATTGAGAACCTGTGGTCAATCCTCTAGAGGTGGGTGGATAAAAAAAAAGATATATTCTGACTCCAAGCATTGATTATGAATGAATGGGCTGCCATCAGCCAGGATGTGGCACAGAAGTGAATTGACAACACTGCAAATATTGACACTTTGCATGTACTTAATGCAACTGTCAATAATAGACTTTGACAATTTGACATGAAATGCTTTAAATTATACTTCAGTATACCATAGTAACATCTGACAAAAATATCTAAAAACATCTAAAAGCAGCACACTTTGTGTAAACCAATACTTGAGTCATTCTCAAAACTTTTGGTCACGGCTGGAGATGTCGAGTACATGAGGGAAGTGACACAAGCATCTTTACTCTGCATTCAACAACTACTTACCATATTGTTGGTAGGGTTAGAATACTTTGCAATATCTAAACTGTCCTATCTGCCTTGAAAACAATAGAACTCCATGCATTATTAAACAACCTAAATCCTAAACAACAATATCTGAATCATCGGATGAGTTCTTGCAAAAGACAGACAGCCATCGATTTATACTCCTTTGAGACTCCAAGCTTTCTGCATCTATTTGCTTCCATCCACTTCTATTTATGTTTCCTTTAAGACAAAGTTGCAATACAAAGTTAGGCTGAATGGAATAGGGATTTGGCACAGCTTGGGATTTAAGAAGAGATTTCATATATCCCTCTGGTGCGTAGTGAGAAATAGGCAGCAGGATTTTTCCTCAGCTCTGCACCCCTGCTGTTCTCTTGGGTGAGATGGTACCTCTTTTACACCAACATAGCTAAAAGAGAAGATTTAGAGGAAACACGAATGGATGAAAGGGAAGTCTGTCGCTTTTACTTAAGACCACTAAAACTTTATATTAAAGTAGCAGATATTCTAATACAGAGCAACCTAATGTACAGTAGTAGTGTGCATTTTTATTCTTTTTCCAACTGGCCCCTCATGGAAATTGAATCCCTAACTCTGGAGTTGTCTGCACCATATTCTATCAACAGGGCTAAACTCACGAAAGCCGAGCAGCAGAGCATTGCTTGAAAGAAAAACACTCTGATTGACAAACAGAGAAGAGCACTGGTTAATACAGGATAGCACTGTAGTTACTTTAAATGGCATACTTAAAATGAATTAATTTACTACCTACAAACTGTAACGCTTTGAGATCATAATATTATGTGATGCTGAAGTGTATTTTTACTCATCCAGGAACTCTATACCAGAATCCTTATGTGGCAGAAGGAACACTCTCCAATCTTTTACTTTTTATAAAAGCTCACAGGTGCCTAAGCCACCACAAGGGGCCACTAGAGTGCGATGATGCAAGTCAACCATATCAGTGCTGGCCATTTGCACCAAATACTGGATCCCTGGGCTAATCCATGATTAGAGTTTAAACCCTTTCCTAAAGTGAGGCAGTGACTTTACCCCTGCGCCAATGTTTTACTCTTCTGTGTCTGTAAAAGTACTACATGAATCCAATCAGCAATACAGTATTGATACACTATGATTCATGTAGCTACATCCTAGATATTGTGTAAAAACACCATGTCAATAGATTTCTGCTTCCCCAGACATGTACACCAATCTGTGGGTAACATTAGATTTAAAGGCTCTGAGAGGTTTTATGGTAAGAACCCAACAACCAATTAGAACTCTCTGAGGTCTGACTCTGCCTATCTGGCAAAAACAAACATCACAAAACCACCATTAATGTCATGCCCTGGCTGTGGTCCTCTAGCCATCTCTGTGCTTTGGGCCTCATAGTCAGGGCATGACGCACTGAGTGGCCTCTAGCCATATCGGTGCCACTGTGGGCTCCTCAATCAGAGCAGCTGCATTCAGTTGCCTCTAATTGGGGAGCCTATTTAGGGTAGGGTTGGCCACACATTCTGTCCTGTCCTGTCCTGTCCTAATTGCAAGTGGATACGCTACACGTTATTTGTATATTGTTTTATGTTTGTTTAAACCTTTCATTTGACGTTTACAGTTCGTGTCAGTTAATCTGTTTGTTTGAAAGATTAAACCCTCTTTACTTTAATAATGTCTGCATTTGGTTTCGCTACGCTACCAGGACGTGATAATGAACATAAAAGCAATTTGACATGAATGTATGTCATATTGGCAAAACGGAATTTATAAAACGTCCCTCTGTCTTACTCTCTCTTATAAAAGCTGTTAAGTGTGCTTAAGTTTATATTACACAGCAGCACTTAAGGCCTGCATGACGTAATCCATTAGCATTGATTATGATGAATCCTAATCAAAGTGAGTGATGGTAGCTTGTCTGTTGCTATTCATTGCAGGGAGGCTTTCTTTGTAAATCCTACACTGCAGAACAGATAGAAGAGTTGTCCCTAACTCTATTCTATTGAGCTTGTGTCACATTCTATATACAGAGATTAATAATTCACATAGCTATTTACTGATAGTGAGAGAGAGAAAGAAAGAAAGAAAGAAAGAGGGAGAGAGAGACAAAGAGAGTGGTGGTTTCACTGTGTTCTAGGCAGTGTAGATTAGATGGATGCTGGGCCTGTTATCTGTAATTCTAGACCCTCCCCAGACGACTGTCTGTGAAGTACGAGGGCAGCCATATTGATTTTCATGACAGTACACCCCAGAGTGGCAGGGCAGAAAGGGCATTAACACCACATTATCACATTTCATAAAGATGGCGGTAGCCTCCACAAGTGCTGATATAGAGTCATCTTTATTCCCTCCACACAACCAATCTCAATCCCTTCATGAATTTCAAAAAAAATGTCTTGGGAGAACGAGTTATGTACTGTATTTATTAATTTAATCAAACATTTAAAAAAAAAAATTTGGTAAATGTAACGTGTGTTGAAAGGAGGAGACCAAACTGCAGATAGGCAATCGAAATATATATTAGGTTTATTCCTAATCCTGATGATCATGCACCGATAGAGTATATAACTCTACCGTATATAAGGGAGGATAACGTGAACCCAGCACCTCAGTGCTGACACGGAAACAGAGAGACAATAACGAACGCAGAGATAAGACACATGAGGGATTATATACACAGTTAATGAGTAACAGGTGCAGGGAATCAGGGAAGGATGCGTTCACAGGACATGGGGAACAAGACAAACACGGACGGTGGTGCCTAGAAGGCCGGCGACGTCGAACGCCAGGGGGCTACGCAAACAGGGGAGTGGCCACCGCTAGGTGGAGACGTGACAGTAAACATTTACTAACATTAATTTAATCAGGTTATGAAGAACAACTTGATGGATATGTTGATGAAAACTCGAGCGCAGCAGTTTACCTTGCCGATGCTGCTGTCTGTGACTCCATTGGCAGCTTTAATGAGGCAAGTGGGGACTCGGGGTGGAGTCCGTTGGATGATGTCCCGGTAGCAGGTGAGAGCTGGGGTAGAACACACAGAGGAGTGGGTGGGTGTTTGACCCTTCCTCCTTACCGTCAGGCTCAGTTTCTGAGCTGCCCTGTGGAAAGGAGATAGATATGGAATTATGGAATAACTATGTAATAGTATTTTATCATCAATAAAGCCCACGGTTGGGACCTATGTCTCCTATTAGCTATACCCGTACCTGACCAGGAAGGACAAGGCCTCAGGAATGGGACTTCTCCGAACGAGCACATTTTCATTCTGTCTGTCTGAGAACTCTGAAAGCTGTAGAGAAGTAGGATGTTATGGAGGAGCGTGGATTTTATATTCACCCATAGCCCAAAGGTTCAGATGGTATGGACAATGAGCCTGCTCTTCTTCAAACGCCACAGAAATAAGGGGTACATTTAAGGGTAAGAAATGGGAGCTCTAAAAAAAGATATCCCTGCTCAATTTGTTATGCCGGAGTATGGCTTGGCAAAGGGTACAAAGTTGGCTGCATTACAACATGTAGGATGGGGGTCTTCAAACTTTATGAATGGAAAGGATTGTTTTTTCAGCATATTAACATTTTGATGAGGATGAAACAAAAGTCATTAGAGCCTTTTACAAGCGGAACTGTCGGATATTCTCCATTACGGCTGGTGGTCAGATCGAATGATCACAAACTCAAGATGTACATGGTCAAGGACAGTGTTAATGGAACAAGTTATAGCGAGATTACCATCTTGTAAACATACAATAAATATGCTAGAGAACGGATTATACATACACACTTCTTACACTTCATTTTTGTGAAAGTACATTCGGTTAATGGGGCAATCATCACATAGCTCTACATAGACCTGTAGTGTCACACATGGGTCACGTAGAACCAGTGAATGGAGACATGAATCAGACACCCATGCTCAGAGGTCCTACTGACCCGAGCAGCCCAGGACACACTGAATCCGATTATTACACACTACATTCCCCCGAGGCGAGCAGCGTCTGTGAAGACTCCCTGCCATCCCTTCCCTCAACCCTTGGGGCTTGTGTGTGTTTGTTTATGAAAGTAAGCTGCGGTCTACTCTGTACTCTCTGTATATGAGGAGCATTGCCACGAGCAGCAAAGACATAGTTATAGTAGTCTTTCTGCAGTTCAATTGTCTCATCGATGTTTCATCTTTTTAGGGCAACATAACGACCCTGTTCTCCTGGCTCTACAGCCACAGGAAACATAACAACCCTGTTTTCCTGCCTCTACAGCCACAGGAAACATAACAATCCTGTTCACCTGCCTCTACAGCCACAGGAAACATAACAACCCTGTTCACCTGCCTCTACAGCCACAGGAACAAACATTGAAATATCTAATAAATACGATATAATAAATATTACAATATGCAAATATTGTACTTAAGGTGCTGCACATGTGACGTTGTCTCTGTTTGACTGTATGTGCTCTACTTGTAGAGAAGATGCTATTTCAATAAATATAAGTAACACAACCAAACCGAACTGAAAACCTCATTCACTACATTTCACAATGATAACAATTGGACAAATGTTTTCACATATTTCTGAAACTCCCAAGAAAATCTGTTAGTTGATTGAACCAAATCACGGGTAGGCCATGTTTCAGTTTGTGAACACCATTACAAACAAAATGAATTCATCCTTGGAAGGGGAAAATGTGGTTGGGGGGTTGGAGCAGTGTTAGAAAAATTAGATTTTTGAATACGCTTTGAACCACACTCCCCACAAAGATCTTTCTTTCTCTTGTGCTTCATTTGCTTTCCTCTTCTTCCACCATCTTTCTCACTTCACTTGACATCTCAATTTATCTCAAACTTATGTCATGGTTCCATTACAATTAGGTCGCTTAGCTTTGACAATGATTTCCTCTGTTTTCAGTGGAAAAATCACATCAAGTCATAACTCATGGGGCATGTGGCGGTGAAATACAGTCCACTTTCCATATTGTCTGATAGACTAGAGCAGTAGTCTTTAGCTCGCCTGTTCATCCAATCTCTTGATACAGACTAAATTACAGACAGAGACCATAAGGATCTGTTAAAATGTAGTGCGCTAATTAGGTAATAGGTTGTGTTGTGGGATAGAAACATTGGTATAAGTCTCTCAGTCATAATAAGCTCTTGCAGCCTACTAAAGCCTCCTCGTATGCTGTCCATCCATCCATTTATTTACTCCTGCCCATTTGTATTTACTACCTAGTCCTGTGGAGGTTAGAGTACAGCACTACGAATATTTCACAAGTCGTCAAATACGACAGGGCTATTGATCATCAGGCAGGCTGCTTTCTGACTGGCTGTTTTACGACGGAAAATAAATCACCAACAATTCCCTCCATTAGCGATAACGTTGTAAATGTTTGCTGCTCAGTATCTAATTGAGGCTGACAGAATGCCATGAGTCTCTTTTCCTTTCCTCTTAATCATTGGCTGACAGTGACAACACATTCTGTAAGAGAACACTCTCCTAAGTCCTTATAGATAACGACATCCATAAAAGGCCCTGATGGCAGGAAGGGGACGTGTCATGACCCACCCTGACTTGCTGTATCCTATCCTCCATTAGATTTGATAACAAACCATGATAAAAGAGGCTACTAAAGCCATATCATCCCAATGTTTTGATATACCACAACTTTTAAGGCTTTAAATGCACAGAGATAATCTATAATTATGAGAGCTGTGTATTAATATGGTATACATTGTGTACGGTTTTAGATGTGCTGTACCTGGTAGGGGATGACAACCCTGTCATTACCGGGCAATGCTATGGAACAGGCCAGTTGCTGCTGCTCCTCCACCCATCTACTCATCCCAGCAGTGGTGGGCTTGACGGCCCCTCTAGGGTAGTTTCTCTGGGGGCATTGGGTCTTGTTGGAACCTGGCAGGTATGCTTTAGTTGAGACCATGGGGTTGGTGGTTCCAGGTCCAGCAGAGGGCTTAGCGGGGGAGCAACGGGTCCTGGAAGAGATGTGGGGGCTGGAGGGGGCTGTCCTGGCGGAGGTGGATTCAGGGTTGGCAGAGAGAGCGGCGGCCCACTTGGTGCGCTCTTCCTTGGCTAAGACCAGGTGGACAGCCTCCTGCTTTAGTTGGCTCAGGTGGGCACCGCAGACGTCACAGGCACTCTGCTCGTCCTCCACATCCCGGGTGCCTACGCTACAACTGTGGGCTTGGAGCTTGTTGTGGAGAAAAGCAGATAGGGCGGAGTCCTGTAGAGGGAATGTAATGGGGATGTACAATGTAGTTAATTATTCCAATTCAGTCACAATAACCACACAAATTGCAGTGAACTGCTGTAGAAAAGTGGAACATTTCTGCCTAACTTTCAGGAGACTGTATAAAAAAGTAGTTCAGGACTGAGGACCCAAGTGACAGAGTGGTCTAAGTTATTGCCTCGCAGGACAGTTATGCCGTTACAGACAGAAGTTTGAATCCTGGTCGTGGCGTATTTATTATGCCCAGGTCTGCTGCAGATGAGGGCCAAAAGTGCCAGGGATAGTGGGCTGGAAGTCAAACAGGGATGTCCTATCATTGTGCGCTCCAGTGACACATTTTGGTAAGTTCTGCTACTGCGAGCTCAATTGCGGTTGTTGGGGAGAATGTGATAGTGAATACTTCCTGGTTGAGTGAGGGGTTTGATAAGAAACAGAACGTCATGGCAAGATCTGTAAAAGAGTTTCAAACTGTGACATTCCTAAACCTTCTGTGGATTTGTTGCAATTAGCAAGGTTATAATTGTCCTACGATCTATGATCATGTGGATCACATGAATCTCTTCAAATGTCCTGATGACGTTAGGCATAAGCACAATTACCTACATTATATTTGTAATATTGAATATTTATTTCATTTTGACATAACCTATTTTTTACACACTTTGGAATTGCCGCTAGTTTACATTGTCATGTATATATTTTGTTAGTTATTTTATTTTTATTTTACTTAATGCTACTGCATAGATGCCTTGTGCTATGTGATAAGAATTTCATCTTTCAGAACGACACTGTTATTTTGTGCATTTTACAATAAAAATACTTTGACAATTGGACATCTTAAAATTGGTAGGGGAGAGACATATTTTATTTGTACAAACTCTATTGTCTTCGAATCAGTCATCGCAATGGCCTCTCTCATAGCACAGATATAGCAGCATGACATACATTGGTTTTTGTGCCCTTGTCCTGCTTAAACTTCAGGTCCAAAAATTATCTC
>JACXGK010006784.1:0-27552 GCA_016801125.1 Novumbra hubbsi | reverse complement strand
GCGTAGACACTATGACATCAGTGGGGGGACAGAAACCTGCCAAGGGTGAGAAAGAAAAAGAGAGAGAAAAAGAAAAAGAGAGAGAGACAGAAAGTCAGAGGAAGAGACAGGAAGAGCGTGTCAGAGACACAGAGAAAGAGAGAATATGAGTGATGGTGAAAGCGATCACATGCGGCCCGTCCAATCTCCTGTAACACTCTGGTGATGTTGTCACCGTACCTGCGTGGAAGGTGTAGGCTGTACTAGGGACCCCGGAGCACGTCCTGGAGACGGGTGTGACTGTGACGTGGTACATGGTGCCGCAGTGCAGGTTTGACACCTGGCAGCTCGTGTCGTTGGTGTGACAGCTTTTAGAGTCCCCGTCTTGACCCAGAACGAGCACGTCGTACGACGCAGACCCGGGGTTTCTCACCCATGTAATCAGGGCTGATTGGTTGGCACACAGCTGACTGGCATTTACATTCTGAGGGGCACAGGGGACTGCCACCAAGGAAAGAACGGGTGGAGAGACAGAACAAAAGAGAGAGAAGTGAGAAAGAGAGGAATAGTGAACAACTTGTCCATTAGTTTATGTCACCTTTTTAATTCTACAACTTGTGGACTTTCTGCCTTTGCAGTCCTTCAGAAAGGTTCCCTGTGTGCAGTCTACCTGTGTCGATCTCTGCAGGTGTGCTGAGGCTGCTGTTGCAATCTGTCCCCAGGGCCTGGACCGTAACGTTGTATGACTGACCACAGCTCAGGTCTGTGAAGGAGCAGCTGGTGCCGGTGGAAGTGCAGTTGTCCTGGCGGTCCGTTCCATCCAGCCGAGCCACAAAGGACACACGTCCCAGGGAGTCAGCCCAGTTCAACACAGCTATGTTGGAGCTGCAGTTGTACTGGGGGGTGACCATGGTGGGGGTGCAGGGAGCTGGGGGAGGGGGGGGGGGCATTAGGAAGAGGTATTCAGGGTAGGTAAACACCACAATGTGAATTATTGTCAGTTTTTATGGAATTTGTTTCTGTGACTTCTTCAAATACACAAATACACTCAATACTCAAATACACAAATTCTAACACTAACTGAGCCCGAAATCTTACCCCAACTGTAACATTTCCCCTAACCCTCGTTCCAACGTTTTATTTATAATTTCAAGTCCATTTATTGAATTCTGCTTGGTTTTTGGGGGGGAATTTTTGTCTCTATGTATTTAGCAAAAGCTTCATACCTGTGGTAATGTTGACGGAGGAGCTAGGTGCACTGGCACACTGGTTTCCCGTGGCGGTAACGGTGACAGAGTAGACCTCACCACAGTATAGCCCTGTTAGTTCACAACTGGCACTGTTAGCTGAGCTGCACCAAGATATCCGGCCATTAGTGGATGTAGCATTAGCTATGTAGCCTATAGCATGAGGCACTGGTGTCCAGGTGAGAGAGGCAGAGTCTCTGTCACAGTTTAAAGAGCTGTGCAGGATTGTGGGAGGGCAAGGAGCTGAGGAAGGAAGGTAGTAGGTAATTGTCTTTTACAGCGCAATCTAGTTTAGCACCAGAAACATAACAGTCCCATTTTATAAATGTCTACACTATACTTTTTTACTAGTAGTCTATTATTAACAGTGTTTTTTTTTCTTTCTTTCTACAATTCTCTGAATTTATACTTGAAACAAAGAGAGATAAACAAGTCCCCATTTTCTGCCATCTCTCACTTATCACTCTCTCTAATTCCTCCATTTCACCCTCTCTCTTTACCTGTAATCAGAATGGAGCTGTTCTCTCCTGTGCTATTGCATATCCCATTGTCAGCCAGAACTGTCACGTTGTACACTAGTCCACATTCCATTGCGTTCAGCTGACAGGAAGTGGTGCTGCTAGTACAGGAAGTGACATGGAGTGACCCGTCCACCTGGGCTAACACACTGTAAGCCACGGCACCAGAGCAGTCAGCCCAAATCACGGTCACTAAGTTGGTACCACACTTCTGGGAGTAGGCCACATTGACAGGATCACAGGGGGCTGGTGGAAGATGGGGTAAATATGACTGGAGGTAAATCAGATTATCATACTGCACCTTCAAAGGGGAATATAGCCTGGTGCCAGATCTGTTTGTGCTCTTTTGCCAACTACTTTGGGCATTGGCCAAAGGAGGCCGCAAGAAAGGAAAACCAGATCCAAGAACAAATTATATAGAACATATCTTATATAGACAATGGCTCAATAGCAGTGACAGTACTTGTGACGTGTTCATTTTTTCTTCTGTTTACTCCGTGAAGTCGTTTCATTATTGATGTGATACATGTTGCAACAACGTGAACAGTTAACCGGCATCTTTGTCCACAAGGCAACTTCAGTCTATCACACTTCCTCCAGCATACCTGTAATCATGGAGGTCTGGCTAACCGAGCTGTTACAGCCGCTGCCCCGTGACGTCACGCTGATGTCATACTGGCTGGCACACTGCAGGCCGTAGAAGGGGCAGGACAGGCTCGTTGTGTCGCAGGACCCCGAGTACCCGTTAGGACCCATCACCATGGCTACATAGGAGTGTGCGCCGGGGGCGGAGCTCCAAGAAGCCATCAGACTGTGTGTTCCACAGGTCATCGTCCCCGTGACATTCTGAGGAATACACGCCGCTGAGGGGAATAATAACACCACATTCTTGTCATGCAATGTGTACCTTGAAGCAGGGAAAAAACACAGTTGAGTTCCGTTATTTTGTCATATCTGTTTTCAAAGTAATATTACCCGTTTGAATATGCTGTGTGGTGCTGTTTGGTCCACTGCAGCTGCCATAGGATGCCATGACGGTAACATTATACTGCTGGCCACAATGAAGACCGGACAGGCTGCAGGTTGTGTCCTGTACATCACAGGAGACCGCAGTTCCGTCTCCAGCACTAGCGGTGGCGCTGTAGTTAAGAGGCCTGGGTCCAGCGTCCCAGCTGACCTGCAGAATGTTGCTTTCACAGTTGAGGTGAGTGGCCACATTTACAGGAGTACAGGGAGCTGAAGCACAAAAGAGGAAATATTCAGAAAAACAATTCAAATCAGCCCAACAAAAACGTGCCTACATTGGAATGTTTATTTCACAGTTAAGTATGTTGCAATAAGAAATTAGATTTTTGTCGTTATGATTTATTTGTTTGATGCAGTTGCAACACCTGACTCCTGCAATAGGGGGGCGCTGTAGGGAGAGACACAGGTGCCGTCCGAAGCCATCACAGTGAGGTTGTACACCTGGGCACAGGCCATCCTGCCCAGCACACAGCCGGTGGTGGAGGTGTTACAGGAGAACACTGCCCCGTTCGGCGCCACAGCCTCCCCAGAGTAGGAAACTGCGTTGAGGCTTGGAGACCAGGACAGAACAGTAGAACCACTGGAACAGTCCATTAGACTGGAGAGATTGGTGGGAGGGCAGGGGTCTGGGCAGGAGACAGGGATGGTATTAGATCAACTAACCGAATTAACACGATCAATAAGTAAATGAATCAGTCATACAGTATGAAGGCAAACTACATACTGTATGACTGCCGGTGAATCAGACTGCCAGTGAATGAGTCATATGGTGTGTATACAGCAAGTTATTCAGTGAATCAATCACACAACATGCGCACAGAGAGTCAGTCAGATAGTGATTCAGTCATACAGTATGTGTGACTAGTAAGTCAGTAAGGGAATCAGTCATACGGTATGTATACAGAGAGTCAGTCAGTGTGTGAATCATATAGTATGTGTACCAGAGAGCAGAGAGACCGTCTGGCTCAGGAGGCTGGTACAGTTGTTGTCATTGGTCACCATGACGCCCACAGTGTACACATGTCCGCATTGGAGGTCGGTGATGCTACAGCTCGTCTGATTGGAAGAGCACTGGAACTGATGACCCCTGTTACCCATAGCGACCGCTGTGTACTTCGAGGCCCCGAGGCTCAATGCCCAGGTGACCTCAATGGAACTCTGTCCACAGGAATGTACGGCTGTGACATGAGTGGGGACACACGGCACTGGAGACAGACAGAAGGCTGGGTCAGTGTGTGTGTTCAGGGTTATACGTGTTTGTGTTTTTTTTTTTTACAAGATCAGGGGCAGATTGTTGTGCTAACATTAACAATTGGATGTATTAATTGATCATACACTGTCTTACAAGTCCAACTTTGTTGTTGCATTAAGAGAGCAAAGGAATGTTGGGGTCATAAAGTAAGGTGAGAGGATCTGGTCTGTGTTTGTTGGTGACACCTATCTCTATGCTAAATCCTGTAAATACACTGTGCCCATCTGTTCTCCTTATCACCTCACTATTCATTGATCCATAGGAATTAGGCCATGAGGGGCTGATACTTCCACCCTGAGTGGGGGCTATTGGGGCCCCTGGATAAACACAGGATAGGGGGAGAACAGATTGGGGTCAGGAAGGGAACATTGTTTTGACACACCCCTAGATTGGGTTATACCAAATGGATATGCAAATAACATGAGGGTATAAGAATGTATGTAACTTTGGAATTGGCTGAGATGCTTCCCTGTCACTCTGGGTGATGGGGAACCAGACTCTCCTTGCAAGTAAATGTTTAATAAACTGTTAATTGTGCTAAAGATGTTTTCTTTCTTACCAGCCTAAATTAGAATCCTAGACATAGAAAATTGCTGTGATAAGATACACTCGGACAACACACATCACACTCACATACCTGCGTCCATGGTGATAGGAGCAGAGGTGCTAGGACAGACTTCATCACTATAGGTGACGGTGACGACATATGACTGTCCACAGCGTAGCTGTCTGATGATACAGCTGCTGGAGCTGGTGGTGTTGCAGCTGAGCTGACCTCCATCCTGGTCCTGGATGGTAGCTATGTGCGAGCCCAGGCCCTGGTAGTTCTGCCACATTATCAGGGCCTGATTGGCCGCACAGTCTCTGTAGGCCACGATCTGGTCTGGAGGACATGGAGCTGGAGGAGGGGTTGATGAAATGAGTGAGTTATTGGGCGATCAACTGAATGGAAGGAGGTTTCTAACGGTAGGGCAAGAACGGGGCTGTTATTGAGGCCTAACGAAACAAAGTTAGGGCAACATGAGATTCCATGGAAAAATTTTGCAACGGAGGGTTGCTAGAACCATCACTGGTTTGGGTAAGTTAAGAACAACTGAATGAATCCTAGTCTCCATATCCAAATCCATCACCCTGCACGACTCACCGGTCTCAGCCGCCTGCCCCAAGGCCTTCTCTGAGGTACATTCATGGTCCGAGGACGTGACCCAGATGCTCAGACTGTCCCCGCAGGGAACGCCGGGAATGGCACAGCTGCTGTTGAAGGAGCTGCAGTTGTAGCTTCCCCCTTGGGTGCCAATGGCTTCCACCGTGTAGGACAGAGCCCCGGCCGCAGGGTCCCAGGAGGTGATCAGGGAGTCGGAAGCGCAGTCCGCCGACGTCCTTATGTTCTGGGGCAAGCAAGGGGCTGGAGAGGAGAGAGTGGAGGAGGTAAGAGAGGAGGTAAGAGTGGGGGTAAGAGTAGGGTTAAGGCTGCGCACACACACTTGAGGCCCCGCGGGACACCCCTATTCCCAGCCACTCACAGGTGTTGATGTGCTTCGAGGGGCTGGTTTCACTGTTGCAGTCACTGGCGGCGTAGACTCTGAACCGGTAGGAGAGACCGCAGCTGGTGTCCGTGAAGAAACACGTGGTGTCCGTGGTGACACACTCCACCACTCTGCCCTCCGAGTCCTCGGACGTGGCCACGTAGTAGAAGGTGTGGTTGGTGGGGGCCCAGGAGAATACCACCACGTTGCTGGAACACTCCCGGTACACCGTCGCCTGGGAGGGAGCACAGGGCACTGGGGGGGAGGGGGGGAGTTCAGGGGTTAGGGTTAGTTCAGGGGTTAGGGTTAAGGGCGGTATAAGGATAGGGTTCAAGAGTTTAGGCACAAGTTAAAGGCCTGTGGACTAGATTAGGGGGAGTATGGGGAAAAACGGACAAAGAAATGCATTCCTGTCACGTCTCCGCCTACTGGCGGCCGCTCCCCTGTTCGCGTAGCCCCCCGGCGCTCGACGTCGCCGGCCATCTAGGCACCACCGTCCGTGTTTGTCTTGTTCCCCATGTCCTGTGAACGCATCCCTCCCTGATTCCCTGCACCTGTTCCTCGTTGACTCTGTATATAATCCCTCATGTGTCTTGTCTCTGCGTTCGTTATTGTCTCATTGTTGCGTGTCTGCACTGAGGTGCATAGAGTCATTGTACTCACCTGCCTGCGTTCCTCTGAAAGAGTTAACTGTGCTAATAGCCAGTAGCATAGGTGGAATAAAACCTATTGAACAACACCGCTTACCTGCATTTTGATCCAGTCCTTGTACTAACCGTAACAATTCCTTTCAAAAACAAGGACATTTCAAATTGACCCCAAACATTTGAATCTGACAGAGAGCTGGAATTGTTATGGTATATTATGAAATGAAGGGAAGCTCGAGGGCACTGGGACTGAGATAGGAAGGGACTGTATAGGCCTCACTACTGCTCTTTTCTGTGTTGCAGCCTTTAGGGAACCCGGGAAAAGTCAGTAGACTAGTCCTGATGAGGCAGGTAGGTGTCAAGCACCAGAAGTGTATACTGTCTTTAACCCAAACAACAGTGGAACCCAAATCAGAATGGACTGACGTTCATGTGTCTTTGTCTCTTGCTGTTAATAAGATGGTAGCCAGTTTTGTATCCTTTGTGTGTTCTCAGTACCTTTACACATGTAAGTGAATTAGTCTTTTTCTTAGTCTTACAGTAACATCACAGGGCGTGTTGTGATATGTGTTGTGATTGTGTGCATGCATGTGTCTCGTTGTGTGTATGTGCCTGTATGTCTGCGTATCTCTTTGTGAGTGACAGACACCATCACTGCCTGACCTTTCATACAACCTCTTCCATAGAACATTATATCTTATCCTGTTCTACGACAGGCCTCCATTGACACAACATGGGTGTGTCCTGGTGATTAGTATGGGATACAAACATCAGATATCCTAGGAATAAGGAGAGAGTCCCTAAGGACTCAGGGGGGTCGGATGTTGGTGGGGACGTTTCAAGTGTGCCTGGGATAAGGTGTGTGTCAGAGGGGTGTGTGTTTGTGAAAGGGGCTGGAACAGATTAAATGAACCACTGAAGTGACAGTTTGATTGAAACAACGTAAAGTTCCAGATGCCTGCGTTCTTCACCTGTATCAAAGTATGTGGGGATGCTGGAGGTGCTCCGGCAGTCTCCTGACCCGGCCGTGACCTGGACCAGGTGTCTCTCTCCGCAGGTTGTTATGGGGATGTCGCACGTGTCTGAGGTAGAGTTGCAGAACCGGGCCGTCCCATCTCCGCCAATAAGCTCAGCACTAGACGACAGATGGACATAGCGGATATTGGTTATTCCCAAGCACTTTTTAGTAAAGGAGGACAGATATTTTACTCTGACCATGTAACCCAATTGTAAATAATCCAGGCTCTAGACCAGACTGGACTGGACTGAGAAAACTGCAGGTCAGATTTGTGGAAATAATAGGAAATACATATTTTTTCTGTTTGGTAGGGATGTGTATTTTTTGGTAGCATTCCATTACAGTGATGACTTTACTGTGATGACTTTTTTGTGATGACTTTAACGTGATTACTTTACTGTGAGGACTTTACTGTGATGACTTTACTGTAATGTCTTTACCGTGATTACTTTACTGTGCTTTTGCAGTTGTTTTTAATGTTTTAAAAAGAGGAGCCCATTCAATAACTGTACTTAAAAGACTAAAGCCACCGGATCAGGGGAGGGGAACCTTCTGAGTTCAGCGTAACAACCTGTAGAAAGTGGCCCCTAACACCTGGCCCCAGGTCACTGTCACCATCCCACTGGAACAGCTGTAGTCCGTCGAGACAAACGCCACCGGGTCCATGGCTGAAAGCAAGAACCGGCAGGAATATGTCATGCATATGTCTGTCTAGAGGGATATATGTCATTTCTATGTCTGTCTAGAGGGATATATCTCATGCATATGTCTGTCTGGAGGGTGTCATTTATATGTCTGTCTGGAGGGATATATGTCATTTCTATGTCTGTCTAGAGGAATTTATGTCATGCATATGTCTGTCTGGAGGGATGTCATTTATATGTCTGTATGGAGGGATATATGTCATGCATATGTCTGTCTGGAGGGATGTCATTTATATGTCTGTATGGAGGGATATATGTCATGCATATGTCTGTTTGGAGGGATATAATTTGTATGTCTGTCTGGAGAGATATATGTCATGCATATGTCTCTCTGGAGGGATGCCATTTATATGTATGTCTGGAGGGATAAATGTCATGCATATGTGTGTCTGGGTGTTTTTTGACCCTCATTCCTGGTTGACATGCTTATGTCTTAGTCAATGGGTAAGCCGTTTTCTCCTTGACCATGTCTCTCAGGCTGTACTCACTGGTGGTGCTGTACGAGACACTGGCAGGCTCTCCGGCCTCTAAGAAGGAGTTGACTGAGGAGATCCCAAACGTGTACGAGGAGCAGGGTTTTAGATTGCTGATGTCTATGAACAGGTTGGTGGTGTTCTTCAGGACAGAAATGCCGGGGCTGTTGCTGTTGGTAACGCTGACCTGATACAACAGAACTTTGTTGACTGCCTGCCAGGTTACGCGGGCCGAGTTACTGTCCGTCGCCACGACGGCAAGGCCCCCTGGCGGTTGAATCACTGACGGAAGAAAGAGAAGGAACGTTGTGGGAACACGTAGAAATTGTTTTTAGAACAAGTCCGTTTCTCAAGTTTTTATAGAAATGTACAGGGTTGAATGTCTAGATACACCCTGAACTTAATTTTTTTTACAAATAAATAATTGAAAACAAAAGAAATTATAGAATCCTTTTGTTTAAAAATATGTAATCACATTTGTTTACTCATTAAAGAAGCCATCTTTGGCAGACTTAACAGCCAAACACACGTGTGGCATTCCTTCTACAATGGCAATCAAATATTGTTTTGAAAGTTTCTCCCAAAACTGTTGCAGTTCCCACAATTGTGTAGCACTGTAGTTGGCTTTGCTTTCACCATACTGCACAGTTCATCCCTAAACAGCTTAATTGGGTTTATGATTTGAAGCCTACTGTCTTGTTCTTTTCTTCTAAGGTAGTTCTGACATTCTGTAGGTACGTTTTAGGTCATTGTTTTGCAGTAGAATGAACCACTGACCAACTATTCATACACCAATAGCACTGCAAAATGCTGTTGTAGCCGTTTTAGTTCAGGGTGCAAGTTGACAACTCTGGATCCAACAAAAGATTCCGGGACCATCACGCTTCCTCCTCTAGGTTTGACAGTTGGTGTCACACACCGAAGAAACCATCCTTTCGCCAACTTGACAACATACAATAATCCAGTGTACTGAACCTATTTGTTGGTCCATAAGACCATCTTCCAGTCCTCTTTTTCTTATTTTGCCATCATGGCAATAGCTCTGTTATTATCACTCGACCTGTCAAACTTGCATTTCAAAGTCACACTTGTCTTCTGATTCTGTTATGGCTTTAATTCTGCCAGAAATTTTCCTTTCAGAGTTTCCGCCAGTTATCAGGAGCCTTTGATGGTGTGACACCTCAGCTTTCTTTGCAATTTGCTAAAGGAAATTGTCTTTTTCTTGCCATTCTGATAGCAATATATGACTTCTACAGTACGATACTGTCCAACTAATGCTTATGAGGGTATAGTAACACAGTCTGTTCCAAAACTGTGTTTATATAGACAGATGGTTTGTAAGTAATCAGCAAAAGTGTGGACATCATGTGGAACTTTCAAGTCGTAACTAACCTCTGTTGCTGCAGAACAGATGAGAACAAATATGTTGTTACCTATTTGCTGAAGAAAGCATATTCTTATAATAATAATGATGTACATATATATATATATATACATGATTTTTCAGTTTTTGGTAACCTAAACGTTTTGCCTCATTTCATTGCTTACCTTTGTACAATTTTAGATTATTCACTGGACTGAACTACTTAAATGTCAATCAAACACTGGAAACAAAATGCCAGCTTTAGTTTTCAGCTGCCTAAGACCTTTGCACAGTTCTCTATATAATTCAAAACTGAATGTGTATAAATAGTATGATGGTCTTTGGGAGACTTACGTGTAGTGATGGTCTTGACTCTGCTACTGGCTGCCAGCCCAGCATTGTTGGAAGAGTACACATAGCAGTTGTAAGCGGTTGCTGGTGAAAGGCCAACTACCTGAGTGCTCAGTGTAGTGAAGCTATTGTTGTATTTATCTCCGTTACTTACTCCATTCACAAACAAGATATAATTGTCAGCTCCACTGACATTGGACCATTGCAGACTGATGGAGGTACTCGATAACGATTTGGAATAGGTGATTTGGGATGTGTCAGGAACTGAAAACAAGACGTAATTAAATGGCTGATGACTGACACACAAAGAAAATCAATTCGAAGAGATGAAAAATCGACTAGGTTAATAGTACATGTAAGGCAACGTCATTACCTGTTCCCGCAATTTGGATGTCAGTGCAAATCACGTAATAAAACTGATAGACTTTCAGCTGAACTTGGTAAATGCTCCCAGACCTCAGTCCCTGGACCAGCCTTTGTGTGATGGACGTGGGCAGTGTCACCACAACTGGTACGAGACTCGTTGCGTTCACAACCCGCAAATCCAGGAGATAATTTGTAGCTCCTGCGGAGCTGTTCCATTTCACGTTTAGAGAAGAGGCTGAAGGAGACGTTATTGACGTGATTGTACAAGCTGAAAAAGAAACAATGTAGAATGATGTGGCAGTACAAACAAAGACTCAGTAGAAGCCAATGTATGATTGCTAAGGTAAGGGCCTATCAAAAACATATACATATTTTTATAAATAAACAATTGGAAGAGTAAAACATGAGTAGAACAAGAGTAAAACAAGTATTTTGTATCCGCCTAAATTGATTATAATTAATAATTGATTAACAAAAACATTTCTACATTTCTTTAATTAATGGGAAAACTGGATTACATTAGTGTTCAGTCAGAAATACATTTATTGATGAAATGCTGTACATTTATTTGTTACCACACAACAAAATAAAAATAAACCCCCACACTAAATACTAAAAATGTACTTCCAACTAAATGCCCAGCTCACCTGTCAATGCATGCTGTATCTGAAAGAGCAGTAAAGATAAATGTTTAAAAATGTATTTAACAAATCCCAGCATCTATCTCCGTCCTCAAAAATTAAACAATACAAAATAATTTGTTAAAATGCTTACCTGAGTCAGAAATAGTAATATAAAAGGTATACATAAGGTTCCAAGATTTCCCATGATTTGCGTTTCAATAGGTTCCATACATTGGGAGCTTGGTTACACTAGTTCTCCTGAAATAATTACCTGGAAGGTAAAGGTAGATCAGCTTTGTAGGGACCAATGAGAGAGCCTCAAAATCAGGACAGGTGAATTCCTCCAAATGCCTCTGGGCTTCAGAGTACAGGTGTCATATTGATTAGAGGAGTCTGTCTGTGTGTAACCGAGAGAATTGCATTGTATCTATTTGGATTATGATTATTAGGGCTGTCAATCAAAAGGGAAACACAATCCAGTTAAGGCATTTCAACTTGATTAATAGAAAACTGTGTCTCATGTGAGACAATATTAAGATAATTATCATCTAAAAAAAACTTTTTCTTAGTGGTATTCTAGAATGTATTGAAATACTTTTTTTTTTTACTAGGATATTGTTTTCAGAGTGGGCATTGAATTCAAGAATAATGACCTGAAATCCAGTGGTCATTCTAAATGTACAGTGAGAACATACATTTTGACAGGTGACAATGTTGGTTTAATCCATGAGTTTTAGTCAATAATGAGAAGGTATTTACTTCATGTAGTCTGTATTGTGGTTGCACTTGAGATGATCATTAAGTCATGTGTTTATAGAGACAGCATATATAACACCTTTCATCACTAAATGTTAATGGCACTAATGAAATAATTCTACATCCCTGACAGATGGATCTACACCCAGCTACTCATCCTGAATACTCACGATCCTTATTAATAAGGGCGGGTGTTTGCGAACGTGTTAGCATGTAGTGGTTTCGTGAAGGACCAAGAAGCAGGCTGACAATGGTTCCTCCTTCTCGCCCTCTCTTCCCCCACCACTCACAGTGTACTTGTGTCCATAGCTTATATGAGGAACTGCAGCAGTCCCATTGTGACAGTACGTCTGTGTTACACAGAGCATCTCTTCTGTGGAAAACTGATCGTGTGTGCCCCAAGCCCCTGTATCATATTCAATTCAAATAAAATGTATTTCCTGGAACTTAATGTGTTGTGCTGAATGCCACCAGACACATGATAGCGTAGAACAGAAAAACAAGACCAGGCTTCAGTATGAAAGAACAGAAGCATAGAATAATTCTACGCAATCACATGAAATCCACCTTAACACATTCAGATCAAATAATTACTTGAGGAGTTTGACTCTTATAGTTGCCACAAAACTTGGAAGTTGCTTAAAGTTTAAGTTTGCTTAAGTTTCACTTAAAGTTAAATAGGAATTTGAACATGCAG
Source organism: Novumbra hubbsi (assembly GCA_016801125.1). Taxonomy (NCBI): domain Eukaryota; kingdom Metazoa; phylum Chordata; class Actinopteri; order Esociformes; family Umbridae; genus Novumbra; species Novumbra hubbsi. The sequence continues at coordinate 15,006 of JACXGK010006784.1, read as the reverse complement.
TGATATTTTCTTTGTAATGAATTCAGACAGAAACTGACAGAAACTCTCTGTTCAGCCACCTACCCACAAGCTTTGGTAATTACTTATTTCTAATCGTTCAAAGGGGAATTTTGCATTTCTTCAAGAAACATATTGTGTTGTGTTTTATCTCCAACCATAACCTACTGTTTTATTATTCATTTCACATTTTGTTTTTACAATCCATTTAATCACAAATCATAATGAAAGATGATTAGTGACCTGTTTTATTACATCAATGAATTTACAACAATGGACAAATGAAAAACCTATTTTCGAAACATTCTTTATCTTTAATGACTGACGCCACACAGTATGGTAATGCAATACATTATATTTTATTAAATACAGCATTGAGGGTAGTGGAAACATTCTATCCAAAGCTACCAGATCTGGCCTATCATCCATAGTACTGTATGATCAATGGTATTGTGGAGTGTATTCTCTGATCTACTTTCTCAGTTCCCACACATAGATATACAACCACTGTACTTCAAAACAAGCCTATGGAGGCTTCCTACTTGGGGATATGTGTTTTATCTTATATACTTAAAAGAGTACACCTCGTTTCTCATGCAATTTAATGAAAATAAAAACATTTGTGTTTAATAGCAGCATTTTAAATGTTATGCAAACGTTTTTCAGTCTTTTAGTATTTCATCAGGATGTGTATTTATGCTTGCATCAATTAGAATGTATAACTATAGGACATTGTGTGTTCTAAAGTTGGATTTGAAGATAAAGACCCCTTTTAATAACACATCTTAGTCTTAGGATAGTTTAACACGTTGGCCACAGACAGCATCAACATTAGAGGAAGAATTAAATGACAAATACTACTGAAGAACATTGTCCAACAGAAAGGCGATGTTTGATTGAAGCAAATTTGATAGATGCTGTGTTTCCTGCAATGCAAGACAGAGAGCATGATAACAGATGATAACGCATGATTATAACAACAATGTTTGGCTATGTGTAAGGCTATAATGCTTAAGTTCTGTCAGTTACTCTGTTTACATTTATATAAATGTCCAGTGGTTTTGTAAAAAAAAAAAGAGAAGGTAACTCACCTTTAAGTCACACTTCTCTTTCCCCGATAGACCACTGGAAAAAAACAAATATATATTTAAAGCTGCAGGCAGAGTTAGCGTGTGGTGATTCCCGTGTCTTAGCTCATTTCAGTTTGATTTTTGCTTTGCAACCATATTCAATTCACCAAACATTTTGATTAGACTGTCTATTACCTTTTAAATTACCTTTTAAAAGTCACATAGTTGGAGAAACAATCGCACAGTGGCCAGAATTCTGTCAGCGATTAATGACTGTCAAGTGAGCAGTTACTCTCTCAGACCTACAGGATCTCCACTCAACTCTCGTTTTGTCTTTTTCAGATTTTCTGGCTGAGAATGGGTGTTCCAGAACCCTTGGGCATCACTCTTTCTCTGTTGGACATGTCTTATTGACTGGACATTGCTTCCAAATGTCACCTGAATATTAACCCATTGTAATATCTGACCACGGTCTCCTGGCCCTTGGCATAGTTTTGTTGGAACAACGTTGTTCTCCTTAAAAAAAATTTATTCCTCCCTATACACATCTTCACATCAGATGCTGCCAATGTGACTCGGTTCCTGGGTGATTTGGAGACTCCTTCAGTTGACTCCAACACTGCGTCTGACCTTGATTCCCCTCTCAGCCTTGAAGTGGTTAGTCAGGGAAGGTGAATGTATTGAACTAGCAAATGTGGTAAACCTCAATAACGCCACTGTGTGGTTGATATGAGGGCATTTACAGTGGGGCAAAAGAATATTTAGTCAGCCACCAATTGTGCAAGTTCTCCCACAGAAAAAGATGAGAGAGGCCTGTAATTTTCATCACAGGTACACTTCAACTATGACAGACGAAATGAGGAAAAATAAATCCAGAAAATCACATGGAGGAAAGGGCCAAAATACCTGCAACAGTGTGTGACAACCTTGTGAAGACTTACAGAAAATGTTTGACCTCTGTCATTGCCAACAGAGGGTATACAACAAAGTATTGAGATAAACTTTTGTAATTGACCAGATACTTATTTTACACCATAATTTGCAATAAAATTCATAACAAATCCTACAATGTGTTTTTCTGGATTCTTTTTCTCATTTTGTCTGTCATAGTTGAAGTGTACATATGATGAAAATTAAGGCCTCTCTCATCTTTTTCAGTGGGAGAACTTGCACAATTGGTGGCTGACTAAATACGTTTTTGCCCCACAATGTGCAAAACCACACCCCCGCACGTGTTCATTGGTCAATAGTGGCCATATTCTTTTACATACTGGCTTGACTTTTTAAACTTTTGAAGATCTCTGTTCATAGATGCTAAATATTAAAGTATGTGAAGATTGTTCAGTATCTGACGAGAAAAACCTTTTCCATAAATCAGAACATTCCAGAAAAAAATGGCAGACTATCCCAATAGATAGTAGATCCCAATGGCAAACAAGTAATAAACCATAACAAACACAATAGTCACTTGAGAAAGGTTAAGTCACCGGAGACAGGTAATATCACCAGGGAAAGGATAAGTCACCAGAAAAAGGAGATGTCACTAGAGAAAGGATATGTCACTAAATAAAGGCTATATTAATGTTTGTTGATAGAATTTTGAGGTTTTAGGCTGGGTGTCTTTACAATCCCTTTGTGACAACCAAGATATAATAGTATAGGATATACTTGTGACAACGGATTTAAAAAAAAAATATTGTTGGTGTCTGTCCTCTGCAATCTCTCTAGAAACATTTTGAGAATGTATTCGCTGGAACATTGACTGCTGTTAAACATTGGCTAAGGTATACAATAGCAGTAATGTATGTTAGCTTGGCTGTCTAGTGAAGTTCACCCGCAGACACTTACCCAGTCCTATGCTGTTTCCAGAGCAGGACACTGTACAAGGACAAGAACAATGACATCAGCGACTCACAGCTGACAGCATCCATTTGGTACATAAATTGTTCAACTCTCTGACAAGCCAAATAAGCTTGGTACACATACCGGTGTAAACCCTCTGGTGACAGAAGGTGACTCTGGTCCCGTCCTGGTTGACAGGTGCGACCACCACGGTGTAGATGTCACCACACATGACGTCTGCCACGTCACAGGAGCTGCTCAGGGGGGAGGGGACACAGGTGTAGTTGGAGCCGGTCCCAATCAAGTCCACTGTGTAGTTCTGGTGGCCTGAAGATCGCCAGTATATCCTCACAGAGCTGTTGGCCATCCTGTACAGCTTAACGTTAGACGGGCAGCAGGCACCTAGACAGAAATATGTTGAGGAGGAAAAGAGGAGAAAGACACTGGCTGGAATGAGAACTATACCCTCTTGATGGTCGCGTGTGTGAACAGCGACATATTTTGATGACCTATGTTGGCATATTAGGGATCAGTAAGTATTTTCCAGAAGAATACATTGGGATGCATGTTAGACATTTTAGGACTTAGACACTGATCTGGTGGCAACTGGAATATGTCTCCTCACTGGATGAGAATCCCTGATAGCTGCACTCTGACTTGTGGCCGGTCCTGCTGATGGCCTCCAGACTGACGCTGTAGCTGGTCCCACAGGTGATACATCCCATCAGGCAGTGCGTGTCCATAGTGTGGCACTGGGCGTGTCCCCACGATGATGTCAGCGATGTGACATAAGTGCTTGCCCCGGTAGCATGGGACCAGGTTACGTTGGTCATGGACTGGGTCACCTGATGAACGGTCAGAGATGTAGGACAACACGGACCTGGGGAGAAACGGGGGATCAACCAGTTGATGATACAGACCCTGTTTACCTAGCAGAACTATGGCTCACGGTGAGGGAACTAGTAACATTACAGCACAACATACCTTGACACACACACATCCGCACACTGACACCTAACAAACACACTTTGACACAATGGGTGGGCAACCAAGCAATTTTACATCGATATCGATCTTGAAGACGTCTACAATCTACTATTCAAGCGAATCGTAGGGATGTTTATTTTTTTTTTTCGTAAATTGAAAAGTGTATACCTTTGTTGTTTATATTGTATAACTGCAATTTCTCAGTACTTTAAGATCGAGTGTTATTTAATGTGTATCTATTGACTGCTGATTACAACTTAAAAAAAGTTTATCTCAGCCCATTTAATGACCATTTTGACAAATTGCACAAATAGATAAATCCATAGGCTTGCTCCAGTCCAGATATCCTTTATGGTACATCTCAGCATTGAGAAGACTGTGATTCATATCGTGGATCGTGATTTTGTGTTATAAGATCGTGATATGATTTTTTGGGGAAGATCGCCCTCCCCTATCTGACACACAGACACTTCACACACTCGTACACCTTGACACACACACACAATGGCACTGATTGAATACACACACACATACACCAAATACAAGTTTCAAATGACTCCATACTGCTCATATTGCGTTACCAAATAAAACATCATTTGAGTGGCCCACATCTCACATACACCTTTCCCGTACCTGTTTCCAGGGGTACGCTATAGCTGGGCAGGCTCCGCCCCACAGCCGTACTGGCATAGGCTGTGACATCATAGGTGGCACCGCAGGGCAGCTGGGTGAGCTGGCAGGAGTTGGTGTGTGATTGACAGGTGTGTGTGTCGGCGAGGCCCACGGCTGAAATGGTGTAGGTGGTGTTGGGGGTGTTGGGGGTGGAGTACAGGACGCTGATGACGGAGGACGAGTTGGTCTGAGACACACTCAGGACGGTGGGATAGCAGGGATCTAGTGGAGAGGGTTGGGGTTCATTGGGTTACAGTTTATTTTTTTGATGTTGTTGATGCTCAGCCGATATTCATGTTACCAACAAGCTACGATATACAAAAGAATTTTTTTTTTTTGAAGAATTGTTAGGGTTCATGAAAGGGTTTATGGTTTGGTTGAGATTTTGGGTTAGGGTTATTCTTCATTGTCACTCAATTTTATTGTTATATGTTGATTTGTAGACAGTCTGTGAAGCATCTTTTTGGCTTTTTACACATGACAGACATCTACAGATTGACTATACATATGAAGGGTTACAATGATAGCGTGTATTTTCCATTCAACTTATCAAATATAAACAAATAGGTGACTTGCACTCAAGTCAGTGATTTTAACAGTACATTGCAGCTTTTTTTCAACAGTGCTGAGTAAATAGGGCCAAAGCACTTGGAAAGTCAAACGTTTCAACATCCTCTAAATGTGCAACGGTGCACTGCTAAATTTGTCTTTGGTTTACTTGTTCCCTGTTGAATGTACGTCTGTGTTGAGTGGACGTCTGTGTTGAGTGGTTGTCTGTGTTGAGTGGTTGTCTGTGTTGAGTGGTTGTCTGTGTTGAGTGGTTGTCTGTGGGTCACCTGTGTCGTGTGTGAGGGCAGTGCAGGTGCGGTTGCAGCCTCTCATCTCGCTGCAGGGCGTCACCCGGGCCTGGTACTGGCTGTTGCATCGCAGGCCCGACAGGGCACACACCGGAGCCGTGTCCTTACAGTGGATCACGTCATCAGTCTCCTCCGCTGTGGTCTCATAAAACTCTGCTCCTCGCACCGATGACCACGTAATCGCCAGTGTCTCCGTGGAGACCAGATCTATGGTAACGTTCTCTGGGCAACAAGGTACTGGAAAAAAGAAAGTGTGTGACTTGACAAAGACTTGCTTGTAAGTGTGTGTGTGTGTACAGTATAAAACGTACTGGTGGTGTAGTTCAACAGCTCTCCAGGTGGACTGGATCCGGCATCGTTGTAGGCAAACACGGTGCTGAGGTAGGCGTAGCCACACCAGCACTGGAAGTGACAGATGGTGTCGGTGGTATTACAGAACTCCTCCACCCCGTCGTCTCTCTTGATGAAGGCGGTGTAGAAGTCCACCAGGGACGTCTTGATCCACCTCACCGAGCAGCTGCCGGCCTCAGGCTCCTCTATCCAGGTGTGGTCCGGAGGACATGGGACTGAGGGTCAGAAAGTTATGAACGGTACATCCAGGCATCACTCCACATAATTAGGCCCCGCCCTCTGACCCATTGAGCCCACACGCTCCTCCCTTCACCCGGATCATCTCTGAAGGACTCCTCTTATTCATCACCTCCCTCATCATCTCATCCCATACAACTGGCTGGGATCATTCAGAATTCCAGATGGCCAGACTTGTTACTACAGCTGTTATTACTCCAATAAGTTACAGGCGCCCCTATATTAGTTTAGGGTCACATTCAGAGGTCAGACGTCAAGGTTCAGGGACATACTTACATGTTATGAAGTTCTCGGAACCAGAGGGGTTGCTCGGTCCGGCGCTGTTCAGGGCAGTAACGGTCACACTGTGGTTCTGTCCGCAAAGCAGCGGGCTAATAATACAGTAGGTCTCTGAGGAAGAGCAGTTCTGACCCGACGAGGCTCTAACGAAGTAGTCGTCAGCACCGCGCACTGTCTCCCAGTAGACCGTCAGGCCCACGGACCTGCCCTGGCTCACAGACACCTGGATGGACTCGGGACTGGGAGGACCTGGGACGGAGACACAGACACGCCACGACTAATGAAGATAAACTGACCAACACACAGTAATACCTGGCGGTCAGTTACCCTGTCTGTCACTGCGACAGGCACTGATAAGACACCGCAGCAGCGTTTTGCCAGACCCACCCCCCCCCATGGTTTCATCTTCCAGGCTTACGCGTGATCTGACACACGGTGAAGTCGTCTCCGTAGCGACCGTCAAGAGCCAAGGCCATCCCACTGATGCAGTACGTGGTCCCGGGGTCCAGGTTAGTAAGGTTCACGAAGGGGTCGGTGGTGTTGAGCGTGAGGACGGAGCTGGAGCCCTGTCTGACCACGGCGAGGGTGTAGAGGGCGGCGTGTTGAACCGGAGACCAGGTCAACAAGATGATGTCGGTACCGGGAGAGGTGGACTGGAGCCCCGGGGCCGCCAACACTGGGAGGAGAAGGAGGAGGGGGATTATTAAACAGATATGAGACTGTGCTGGAGGGTGAGGGGTGAGAAAGAGAGACAGAATAAAGGGGGGAGGGAGGAGCAGGAGAAACTGTTAAGTAAGGAAACAAATTTGTTCCAGGCAAAGCTTACAAAGAAAAATAGAAAAAACAAATATGTCAAAATCTTTGTAATAGTGGGTGTGAAATAAAGCTGATTTCCCTGTGATTTTGTTACAGACCATTTTCTTTAGGCAGAAAAGACAACCTACTTCTCAGGGTTTCACATTTCATGTCCTGATATTTCTAAGGTTCAAATAGGGAGATACAGTTACAAGTGTGTTACAGTTTCCAAGCACAGAGCCTTGATCCAGTGGAGCTGCGAAACTGAACTCTATTATAGTTCTAGTAGGATGTAGCAGCCTTTGTTTTTCAAACACTATCAATAAGCAACCTTATTTAGCCCTGGTACAATGATTATTCTTACGTGAACTGCCTTTAGCTTTATGAGAGTGAAAGTTCATTCAAGGCTGATTAGCATCTATTCTAAACACAGGAACAGGGAACATTTTAATAACGGGTCTCAAAGAAATGTATCCCTTAGTTTGTATACAGAACAGTATGCAAATCCCTCCGTAAAAGAGCGTCCTCTAAATGACTTCAATGGAAATGCGGTTTAGGAGCAAAGGCATTACATGAGATACCTGAACAGCCGCACAAACTTAGAAAGGTGTGTCATGTATGCAACCTAACGCCTGTCCCGATATGAACAGGAGTGGATTGACATGTGTAGATGTGCGAGTGAGCAGCCATGTCTGAAAAGGTGTATGTAATGGACAAGTGTATCAGAGGCGATCACCCGTCTTGCTCTGGACCACTGGCGAGGGCTGGCTGCGTCCTGCGCTGTTAACCGTCATGACACTGAGGCTGTAGTCACTGAATGGGCTCAAGTGCAGCACTGTCCCGGGGGAACCAGACACCGGGGTCTCAGAGAAGAAGTCTCCCACCGGGGACTCGGCCCGCAAGATGTAGCCGCTTGCCCCTGACAGCTCGCTGAACTCCACTGTCATACTGTCGCTCTGCTTGGAGTAGGCATTAATTACGGTCGGTACAGGAGGGGCTGGTGGTTAGAGGTCACACACACACAGACGCGTTACAGTTTACTTCATTTTCTTCTCTTTCTTCATGCCCAACACGCACATGTGTTCATTATGCGTGCCGGTCATACCGCATACCTGAGCTCTTTTGCAACGCCGCGCTGCTCAGGACATTGCCCAAGTTATCCATGGCCTCAACCTGCATGGTGTATACCGTGTTGGGGGAGAGAGAGTTCACGGAGCCCATTACGGTGTTTCCGCTGAATTGGGCGAAGACGGGCGGTCCAGGGGAGTTAATTGGCGAGGCTGTGATTTTGTAGGAGCTGGCGCCGGAGTAATGACTCCACCGCACCGTCATACTTTTTGAGGTTACTTGGAACACCGATAATGTTAAGTCTGCAAAGAGTGAAAATAACATAAATCATTAAATACATTTTGGACAAAGTATTTGCATACGGATTACAGACCAATGGGTTAATAACTGCAATACCAAATCATCTGTGCGTCACTGAAACTATTCTGTTGATAGTGTTGTTTTTATAATTACCGTTTTGCATGGCAGAGATCTGAAAAACAAAACAAACACGTACAGTTAGTTGGATAACGCAAAAAAAGCAACTATGGGAGGAACGACCCCTAACGCATATCATTAAAAGGCGAAGTGGTTACTGCGGTGAAGTTTGCGGTGAAGCTTTATATTCAAGACTCAGACTTTGATCGTCTATCAACGAAACCTGCCAAAAAGACAAAGCTAATATTCTGAATCTGTTGGCAATAGCGAACAAGCAAAGGACCCCGACCATTTAAACAATTACTGTTTAGCATGAATATAAAAAGTCTAGGTAAAAATAATTGTATTGCCTGTTATAGTAACTTTTTTTAATAGACCATCTGCTATAGCGTCAGAGATACCATTTAGGAAATTATTAATAGTATTTAAAACATTTCATTCAGCGAACTGTCAATAGCTAGGGACAGCTGCTCTACCATCAACATTCTTTAGGTTTACAATTTAATTAATAGTTTTAAAATATTTATTTCATCCAAAATGTTCAATAGCTTAGACCAAATTAAACTTGTATCAAAATAACCAATTGACAAAGCTCTGGGGACTGCTGCTCTACCATAAAAATACTTTGGTTTTGCAACTTCCCGCAGAAGATATTGGATATTATGTAAGTGAATAAACATTAGTTAAGGGTGGAAAATGTATTTAATCCTTTCGGCAGAGAGTGTGTATGGAGACAGAAACATTCCCACTTGATCATGGCCCAAAAAGGCAAAACATTACAATAATGCCTGTAACTTTGCAGACACAAAACGCACCAACATGCTCAATATAAATTTCTCCTCTATAATGGTTTGATGGGTTTAACCTCTGGGCCTGGCTTCCCAGTGACTATGCTTGTTCCAAATTCCTGGTATCCTGTTTCACCTACACCTCTCAGACCAGCAGGAACCCAGACACAAAAAATCTAAAATTATAAAGAATTCCATACAATTCCAAATATTAAGATGGTTGAGCAGCTATCCCTAACGGTTATTTGGATAAAAGTTGCTTTGGGTCTGAGCTATTCACAATTTCTGATGGAGAAATGCTTAAGAAACTATTAATAATTTCCTAAATTGTAAAACTAAAGTAAACACACAGTACACAGTAAAGAAGTTTTTCACGTTCCTTAAGATGATAAATATGAAACGGATGAGGAAAAACAAGGGGTGTCGCTTTTTCGCAATCGTGAGCAGATTCGGAAAATGTCATTTGTTTCTGGCAGATTTCTTTGATGAAGTTCTGACGATCAAATATGAAGCAAACTTCACCGCAATTAAGTGGTTTCATCGTTTCCCCCCCTTAAGGCATATTAGACGGATGTATGCTATCCTATTCTCTCTAATAGGATAGCCGAAGGGAGCAGCAGATTTGTTCGGCACTCAACACAGATTTCTGGAATGGTCAGTGAGCGCAGGCATTTGTTTCTCAGCTCAGAATTAATTTGCCCATTGCCTCGAGGTTGGGCATGCATTTGGTGTAAACACATTTTCACAGTTGTTCTTAATTATGAAAAAACGTTTGTCCATTGGTCTCAAAGCATTTACAGCACAGTACAAAAATAACAGTTTTTTAACACAATCTTTATAGGTCTAACTTATGTAAAATATATATGTTCTTACCTCAGATAAACTTAATAAAAGCAAAAGCTTTAACAATTTAAAATATATTGATCCCATATTTTAAATGTGGTTTTGCAGAGCTGCTGCCTCGAGGCTAGGACGTATACTAACTTTATTTCGGACTTTTACAACGTGGTAAACTCAAAGGACATTTTTTTTGTAATTCTTGACATGACAAGTCTTTTATTGGTTCAGCGAATACCAAGAGCCCAGTGCGTGGACACTCCCTCGGTGGCACGACAATGAGCCTATCAGAGAAGGCAGAAGGACGTTCTACTTAACCTGAAGTGCTGTATGGAGCGACAGGTGCACCGTTACACCAGGCTGTGTATTTGTGACCCAGTAACCGACTATTATCATTACTTAACAATGGCAGTAAGTAAATGCATGCTAATAAATTGTATGCAAACAAAAAAGGGTAACAAAAAAGTTGTTACAGGGTTTTCCTGTAGAGTACATGTTTTGGGTTCCAGGTAGACAATGTTGGGTTCTAGATGGAACATGCGTTTTGGAATAAAACATAAAAAACACACACAGCACTGTAGAGCTTAACAAGGGTATGGATATGGTTCCAAACATAATTCATATTGAATATAGACCTAATTTACATTTGCTTTTGAACCATACCTTGTTCCCTCCTTCAGGTTAAACACAAAAACTAAAGTTCTCTAACTACAATTGTGGTTTTTAGGTTTTTCATTGCCTGACAAACCCTCTTTCTAATTGTGCATGGAGACAAGATACATGTCTCCAATACCAGGAACGTTCCCGTGTCACAGTGAATCTTATCATATTATCCTTTTCAACTCATCAGAAACTATACAATGGATCAAATATTGAATGGATGACAAAGGCTGCTCTAGTTAGGTTATTAGCTCAATATGTGGCCTGCTTACAAGGTTATTATGAAACGGATGAATGTAATTAACACCAGTAGGCTCCTATAATACACTGCTCCAAAAAAGAAGGGAACACTTAAATCACACATTAGGAGGTCTTGATGCATGAAATATATCTGGTTTGACTGAATATTTTTTTTCATCTTAATGTGTTTTATTACATTCTAGCTAAATCAAAATGAATACTTGGCCATGGTGCTGCCAATGCTACATGTTCAGTTTACTGCAGCAACATGGGTTTGGTCCAAATGGTGTGAGCTGTCATATCTATGAAATGGTTACGATTAGTTTTCCTATGTGTTTACATTATCCCACAACCCAGGCTACTGTAAACCCTTTCCCCAGGCCTTTACCTGACACATTCCTAACTGATCATATCTCCAAGGGATGGTGCGTGTGTGTGTGTGTGTATACAACTTCACATATCATCACCTGTTCCTGGAAAAAATGGAAAGGACTGAATGTTGCTCAGGAGCTTCCATTCAGATACTATGACATCATGGCAGACTGACAGAGGACTACTGGGATAACCATTGGACAAAGGTGCTCTAAGGGGGGCGTGTGCTAAGTTAGCAAAAAGGAATAAGTCCAAATGTATTCTCTTGTTGTCTTCAAGACGTGAGTGGGCCTTTTCTGTAATGTTAAAATCTTTGTATGAGTCTTTATTACATTAATCTCAGTCCCTCTATGTTTGGGGAAGGATGTATGGATGGCTGGGTGGGACAAAGTGAACACGATTTCTTGCACCATAAGCTGAAACGGATTCATTAAACTGGTTGTAATAGTAGTTGTATTGAGCTAAATGTCATTATAGGGAGGTTACTTTTTTATTTACATTTACAGTAGACCAACATAAACAGCGCTGGCACTTCTTCCGGTATTAAACACATTTGCCATTTTGCAAGACAACGCCGATAATGGCTTGAGCAATAAGTCAGTATCCAAAAGGTAGCTAATTTCAACTATGCGGCAATGTAAAAAAGATGTTGTGGTCTCCAGCAAGTTGCTCTTGATATGAGTGTCTGTTAAATGACTCAAACAAACATTCTGCTTTCAAAAGCATGATATTTACAGAAAGGTCCCATGAACATTGTGTGTTGAGTATCTCAAGGCTGAACCAGGGTGTTAGGAGCCAGTTAATGGGTGAAGGGCGTGTAACTTCCGGGACAACGCAGCCTTGGCCAGGTCAGCTGACAGCCTCTTGGCCATCCTATCCGTGGTCCTCTTCATACACCTGGCCGCCTCGATGGCCCTGTCCAACGTCCTGTTGATGTCCTCATCCTAACACACACAACAACAGCTTGTCAGAACTCGCTACTTCACTTTTGTTTACTTACAACGGGGACAGAAAACGTTGGTGGTGTAAAATGGTAACAACCTACTGGGAACTCCTTTTTCCTGCAGGATTACATTTCTTACAGTGGCACCCACTGATGTGAAATCATGGTGTCCAATGTGGCCTGGCTCACCTTGCTGGTCCTGTGCCTGCTGGTCCTGGGGGGGCTGAGAGCCAAGGGAAGGGTCCGCTGAAAGTACACGTTGCTGGGCAGTAGGGCTGAGTCCGACTGGGTGGAGCACCTCCGATGATGGGAGCTAAATTGCTGCTCCCGAGCCTTGAAACTGTTAAAACCACGGATAGCTGAGTTTAGAAGTACTGTAGTCCAGGACCTTTCAACCCTGGAAGCTTCTGAGGGGTTTCTCACTTTCAACTACACTGACTGAGGTTAATGCAACATGGAGGATATAGATAAACATAAGGCAGGTAGATTATGACAATCAATTAAAAAAACATATGTTACCCAGCAGGTAAACTACACGAAGAGCCATAGTTGACTTGCAATAGAGGCTTGTCTAGAATGGAGAGATGGTACCGGCTCTTAAAGTAGAAATTCTCCAAGTCACCAGGTGGCGCTACAGCAGCGAAAAGACAGAACAGAAACAAGATCAACATAAAAACCACAACCGATCTGTTGAACTCTCAAACTGAAACCGGGAGAGCAGTCATGGTACCAGCCAGTAATAACAGTGTCTTAAAGAAGGTGTGGTCTGGCTACCGGTCCTTACAAGTGTATCTGAGGCTGTTGTTCCTGTGTGAATGCCGGAGGGCTGGTGGACTGGAGTATGTGAGGTTGGAGGTCTCCATAACACAGACCTCCTCTGATACTGTAGAAATACACATGGAAAAATACACAACTACATTAAGAACAATCAAAGACATCATTAGTGATATTTATGCAAGCTGAAACTTAATATTACTTGTGCATATTGTCAAGTGTATTTGTGCCTTACACCCATAAGCAGAAAGTTAATACCAGAAACACCCACCTGTATTAAAATGTGTTTTGCCCTGGGGTTTCCTTGATCCCTCAATACACGAGTAAGGCTTGCTGCACCCTCTCCTGCCACCTAGTGGTGTGCTGTGGAATGGCAGGCGGATCCCAGAGCGGTCAGACTCCACGCTGTCTGCATCTAGAAAGAACCAGCATGTAATATGGAGAAGTAGTGTAAACAATGAACCCACAATATATGTATACAATTCATGACATATCCAAATAATATATCCAATATTACTGACATTGCTAGCTGCTAGCTATATTGCATTAGGCATTGAACTTAACACAGATGATGTTACCACTTGGTTTTGATTTAGTACCAATAAAGGCACTGGTGACCACCATGGTAACATACCTTTGCTGCTCCTCAAGTCCATGTCTGAGGAGATCCAGTCTTGGATGATGGCCCTGGTGTTGGTTAGACTCTGTCTGCTCCCTGCTGGGTTGAGGTGGGTTGTTCCGGACCGGGGCTTGGGCCTTCTGTGTCTGTGGGTCAGCTGATCCATCCTCTGGGAGAGGTGTGGCAGCTGGACCAGGCCCTCTTCCAGGTCTCTCTTCAGCTTGGACACCTCTGACTGCAGGGCTTGGATGGCCTCACTAGAGTGATGCAGAGAGACTGGGTGTCTCAGATACGAGACCTTTGGACCTCTATGAGGCCTTGGGACCTCTATGAGGCCTTTAGACCTCTATGAGGCCTTTGGACCTCTATGAGACCTTTGGACCTCTATGAGGTATCACCTGACAGTCGGACCTGATTTCCTATAATGGAATGTACTGTTGAGCTTCTTTGGACCAACCTGTGACATGAACAAGAGTGGGAGTGCCTGTCTCTCTGTATCGTGTCCATGTTGACGCTATGGGAGAGGTTTAGTTGGCGGCCTGGGCTGTGTTGACTGGGGGAGTCTGTGTATATACATTATAGCACAGAGGGCAGTGCCTTTTACTGAAGAACATTACAGTCACTACAGCAACAGACAAACAGTCACTACAGCAACAGACAGACACTCACTACAGCAACAGACAGGCAGTCACTAAAACAGCAGAAAGACAGTCACTACAGCATCATGAAGGCACGATGTGAATCCTCCTCAATTACCAGTCAGTCCTGCAGGTATGAGCTGAGTACTGGTCAACCAGTAGTCCACTGCAGTGCCGGATAACTGCAGCTGAGCAGGCGTCTGGTCTCCATTATCCCCAGTCAGATGGACCGGGGTCTGCAGGCTGGGTCTCTGGTCTCCAATATCCCCAGTCAGATGGACCGGGGTCTGCAGGCTGGGTCTCTGGTCTCCAATATCCCCAGTCAGATGGACCGGGGTCTGCAGGCTGGGTCTCTGGTCTCCATTATCCCCAGTCAGATGGACCGGGGTCTGCAGGCTGGATCTCTGGTCTTTAATATCCCCAGTCAGATGGACCGGGGTCTGCAGGCTGGATCTCTGGTCTTTAATATCCCCAGTCAGATGGACCGGGGTCTGCAGGCTGGATCTCTGGTCTTTAATATCCCCAGTCAGATGGACTGGGGTTTGCTGAGGCTGATGCATGGT
>JACXGK010006783.1:0-27553 GCA_016801125.1 Novumbra hubbsi | reverse complement strand
AGTTTAACTGTTTTGAAAACAATATGTAAGCATGTGCAAATTGACCTGTAAGTACACAGAGTTTTGGCGGTTGTTGTGTCGAAGTGAGAAAAGAATTAATGTAATTTGAAAGATGTAGTCATTGAATGCATTTTGTGCCAAAGCAATGATAATTGATCCTCAGTTTAGCCCACATATACTTCTGTTGTGCTCACTGTGTGAAGAGTTTTGAAAAAGTGACCTAAGTATTGGGAAATGTGTCCTTGCGACTGTAAAAAACTGTAAACATCACAGTTAATTATGGTTCCCTTTACTTGCTGATTCAGTAAGGGCTAACTTATAGATCCATCTACATTAGGGAGGTCAGAGGTCATGAACGAAATGAGACAAAAGGTTGTTGACCCTTACAAATTGTGTATGTAACAACAACAAGACATGTCTGAAATCCCCATCAATACTATTATGGCAATAATTAATCTGGATAAACCCACTTTGAAGAGGGCTGGTGTATACCCTAGGCACTGTAACATAGAAGTGTTTTCTTTTTATTATAAGTTACATTGATGTTGTACTTTGAGTGTAATATTCAGGTGATAATCAACCATTACATTTACTCATAGCCTTAAGGGATGTAATCTTAAGGGATGTATTCACATTGTCTACAGTAGTTCATGTATGAGTCCTGTATTCAGTAGACTCTGTTTCTGTGCCACAACATGGATGCTGTGAGAGGCCTCTCCACAACTTACACACTCATACAGCAACCTATGGTGATCCTTTGCAGTACTTGGTCATCCTCCACATTAGAAATGATCCCTGATATGTAGTTGAGTGGAATGAGTCATGTATTGCTGTCTGGCCTGAGGAGGAATCAGGATACTCCTCACAGAGGATGTTATGGGCTGAGGATGATTTAGTGTTTCAATGTGTACCTAGTACTTAGAGCACTCTCAGTTTCTCTGTCTCACTTTTGCCTCTCTCCTTTCTCTCTTAATATCTGTCTGTTTCTTCCCGACCTTGACTGTCGTTACGGTAGCACCAGGCAGACAAATAGTTCAGGGATTTCTACAGTATGACTGACTGCTGGGTCCTTTACTGAAACATCTAAAGCTGTATCAGAAAGATTGGGAACCCCTTAACTGTATTTGAGAGGCTGGGAAAAATAGAGAGAGAGAGAGATTGCACGTGGAGCCACACACATACACACACCGTGTACATCTGGCTGCATGAGGGTTGACTCCGCCTGGAACAGAAAAGACGCCCAAAGTGAACGTGTACGCTGGGAGTGTGTGTATGAATGTGTGTAAGAGTGTGTGTAAGAGTGTGTGTATGAGTGTGTGTTTGAGTGTGTGTAAGAGTGTGTGTTCAAGTGTGTATGAGTGTGTGTAAGAGTGTGTGTAAGAGTGTGTGTTCAAGTGTGTGTAGGAGTGTGTGTTTGAATGTGTGTAAGAGGGAGTGACAAGGCATACGAGCCAGGAACTGCAGCAGGAAAGGGAGGGAGAAGGGGGAGGAGGTCCACACACAGGGGGAGGAAAACCCTCCCACAGGAAACCACAGCTCTATTGTGCATGGCCTTTTAAGGTAGAAAAACTCCCCAAAAAGTTGCTAGTCTCAGGAATCGGGGGTGAGAGATAGCCGGATTTAAAGCTACTGAGACACAACGAAAGAGAAGGCAGAGTGTTGTAATATGGCAGAAGACAGGTCTGTCTGTACACTTATGCTCATGTTCTGTTTCAGCAATAATAATAGTAATTGGCAATACAATGCTATGGTCCTTAACCATGTCCATGTTTGTTAATCTGATCCAGTCCAGAATTAGACCTAAGGAGACCAATAGCGTTAGTTCACTTTTTCCTCAGTTGGTGAAGCTAGTTTACAGCTGTTCGGGTCAGTTCCTGACACCACACTCATAGCACATTTTCATAGGATTTCACTATCGAAGCGTTTATATTCAGAGCGGACATGAAGCTCAGCCATTCCTGTATCTTTATTGTGTCAGACTGTGTAAACCAATGAACCTTTGCACTTAGGATGTATTCTGAACATTCCTCTGTGTCGTCCTCCTTGGGCATTTCCAGTCAGGCGGCTGTGTGGGAAAGGGAGCGACCACAGCCCCTTAACCATGAGATACATGTCACAAATCCAAAGTAACGATTAACCTTTGTATGTAAAAGCCTGTTAAGCATAGAGGGGGGAAACATTAAGTACGGTTCTGATGGTAGTCTTGCCTGTTCTCTCCCCTATGGGCTTTTCATGACCCGGAGATTTTGCCTTCAGTAGTCCTGCTCATCCATAACATTTACCCTCCTCGTCCTTCCCATTCTGACTGGGACTCTGCTGTGAGAGCTGTGTTGGTGGTGCAGCCAGGAGGTCACAGTGACAAGGAGAACTCAGCTCGTCCTCTGGTTATTGCTCTCCAGTGGTAGAGAACGTCATAATGGGCCCTGCGAAGCAATAAAAGCCCCGTAAAGGCCGGCCATCGTTCTCCACACAAAGACCCAGTGTAGCTGTGGCAGTTCACACTCCACTGCTGAATCGCATTCCCTCCAGCCAGCACTGTTATCGGCCGGACACATTCGCTTCCTCCTCTTGCTGTTGAAAGAGATGGTTGTAAATAAAGATTCATGTCTTTTGAATGGAGGCGGGATATCAGTTTTTCTGTGCTTATCTTTTTTTATTCATTTATAAATGAATAGACCAATGGACAATTGTCACAAAGACCGAGCGTTGGGAGTGAGGAGGGCAAAAAAGACTTCAGGCTTGAGGGAGGAGCCTATTAACCCGGATGAGATTGATGCTACAGACAGTGTCTGAGGATTTAAAGGGTGACCAATTATTAATGCTCAAAAGTGATGTGTGCCATCTACCTCCGTCACGGGATTCCCCACATTCAGGAAACAGTGACAAGTCACTAGGAACGAGAATCAAAAGCTTCTGGATTTAGCCCCAGTGGACTTGTAACGATTATTACTGCCAATCGTGTGTTTCTTTATGCATAGTGTCCATCCTCATTCAATAAGGACTGACACCCTAGCCAGTGTCGACCCCAGCCTTTTGGGGGTCCTAAGCAACATTTCATTTGGGGGCCCCTTGTATGCAGCAGTTGGGGAAGAATGAATCACTAAGAATCATTATGATATTTATTTAAACCTTGTAATGTGGCAACATGAACGATAAGGAAACCATTATGCCCAAGTCACAGGAGGCAGGAAGCCATGTTGTCATTTAATTACTAAAGCAATTACAGATGTTGATTTGTTTCCCACAGTAAATTGACAATTCAATTTCGGAATTCTGCCGAGATCATTGTAGGCGTTCTGGGAGAGCAAAGCAGTAGAAATACAATTTGCTGCCTCTTTTTTTTTTATTCCATCACATTTTGCCACTTCCTCAGAAGCAAGTTCAGCAAAGCACAGCTTTAATGTTCAGAGGAGCTGATCCACTCGGCTACTTTTCTCAGTCTGCCTTGCTTAGTAAGATGTGTGTGTGTGTGTGTCTAGAGACTTCTCCGACAGGATAATTGCTCGCTGTGGGAGGGACTTGAGATTGGTCCGTGCGCTTCCACAGGAAGCTGACACAGCATAGGAAGGGGGCAGACAACAATGCTGTGGGGGAAGACAGAGAGATACCTGGGAGATACCTGGGAGATACCTGGGAGATACCTGGGAGATACCTGGGAGATACCTGGGAGAGCTCAGTAGTACCACACAGTCACCTGCCCTCGAGCACTTACTGACCCGTTCCTGACCTTAGTACTGAACTGAACAGTCAAGGCTCATACGTCTCCATTCCCCTGGGCTGAGAGAGAGGGCCCTACCCTTCCTGTGTCACACCCCCCGGCCTGTACGCTTTCACAGTCAACAGATCCATGACTGCTCCGTGAGAAATGTACATGCTGGAGCCTCTCATCATGTCTCTGTCTCTGTCTGTTACACAGCTTGGTGGCTTTCTATGCAAGCGGATGTGTGTTAAGACACTGATGTACTGCACGGGACAACGTGTGGCCCGTTCAGTTCCAAGTGGTCTCTCTATATCCAGGCAACACGGTCAGCGGTGTTCCTGTAGTCCACAACAGCAGGACCAGCTTCCTAGCAATTTAGTCATTTAGGAAGTCAGTGGCTAAAACTGCCTTCAGCTCCACCCTCTACGTCATCACTCCCAATCCTTTTACTCTGTGATACAGATCTTTCCTGTCTTGTTATGTATAATTCCTGAGTTCCCTCTAGTGGTACATGTTGACACAGCTACAATGATCCGCTGAAAGGCCTTGGATAACTGTTGGTTTTGCCATGGAACTCAGTGCAAAATGCTTTCTGTGACTAAATGTTTTTCTACTGCTGGCCAAGTGTGCTCTACTAAATACATCCCTGGTCCCATGGGTTTGTTAGTGCATCTACATACTGTAAGAACCTTGATATTCATCTCTGATAGAAGATGTTCTGTTCATATTAGTCGTGGTTTAACTTGAATTTAACTTGAACTTAGTGTACTAAAAAGAATTGGTACACTTAATCAACATCTGGCACTAACATGCCCATAGCTTTCATAAGTTTTGTCATATGCTTCAAATACATTTGTATCTGCTTAAATTATTGTAGTGTGTGGGAATCTATTACAACAATTGTAAGAAAGGCAATACAAAATAGTGCAGATTAACAATATTCTTGTGTTTTGATTAGATTGTTGTATACATGCAACTTCTAGGAAGTTGCATTGAATGCAGTCAGGTCATTTTTATAAAAGTGTTGAACCATCAAAACATTTTGAGCTGGACTAGAAAGATCTGAAGCTCCAGGAAGCCCAAGCCTCATTAGCCATGTTGACAACACTGAGCCAACTAGACTACTGGTGTGAATGTTGGTGTGATACCAAGATTGTTCAATTGAAATGCTTAAGATTCTTTAGAACCATGTCTGAGTGGATTGTGACAGTCTCATCATCATCCAGCAGGTAGCGCCATAGTACTAAAAATAGCATGTACGGAGAAGTGGATTTCCTTTAGCTACAAAAGTAAAAGAAACAAATTTATTTTGAGCACTTTTCAGATGTTGTAAACTTAAATATGGTAGGCATCTTTAACAGAAAGGGTCATGGAACTATGTATAGGCTCTCCGAATGTAAATAAACGCTGAACTGAAAACAAACAAAATGATCCCAGATCTTTCCTTGGAACTTGGTACTTAAGAACATTTAACAGATGTGGAGTTGTTTACACTACAAATCAACTGTTTACAACAAAGTTATGCCAGCAACCTTTACACCAAGAGGATGTACAGCCTCTCCAACATAACGGATGTGCCTGTCAGCTGTGCATATGCCAGGACATGCATTCTTGTTCCACGTCTGAACAAACAGAAAGAACAGCCATTGCCAGCTCTATGGCCCTATAACCATGCAACAAGATCTAGAACTACGTAACAAGATCTAGAACCATGTAACAAGATCTAGAACCATGTAACAAGATCTAGAACCATGTAACAAGATCTAGAACCATGTAACAAGATCTAGAACTATGTAACAAGATCTAGAACCATGTAACAAGATCTAGAACCATGTAACAAGATCTTTAACCATGTAAAAAGAGCAGTAACACTTTCCTCCCCAACTATCCCCACGAAAGGCTGTCTACGTGGTTCGCCCATGGAGCCCATCCAGCGGAAAGCGGAAGGCCCGGCGTCAGACAACCACCGGTCCTCAGTGCCGCTCCGTCCACACAGGCGGTGTGGTGTCCAGCGTTTAGGATGGATCGGCGGCACCGTCCAGCCCCACGGAGCCAGCGACTACCTCATCTCCTCACGACCAGATGGGTTGGATGAGCCGGCTCCTAACAGAACCATCCTCCAGCCGTGAATCGCCGTTCATCCCTTGTCTACCCGTCTCTCTAAAGGGCAGTGCAGAGGCTTGGCATGTTTGGAGGAACAGGTGAGTGAATAAAAAAGATTGTATTATTGTTGACATACACCAGCACGTGCGGGATCTCTTCTCAGGTGGCCTTTGAGGATGGATAAACATAAACAGATAAACATTTTCTGAAAAGACATACTTTTTGCGATTAGTCTTACATTGGACTTGTCTGGAGTGTATCATTCCCATTTTAACACAGCGTTTATAATGTTATGCCGCATGTACATGAACTGACATATGCCACCTGATCTCAACCAGATGGGAGATTCCGGTACATTAGTACAACATCAGGCACTTCTTAGAACACCAACCGAGAGGTTGTGACATAAGCCTTTAATGGTTTCCATGTGTTTTCAATAAAGTATAGAATTTCACTAGACACACGAAACACAGACTATGTCCTGGTCAGGTCAGGGAAAATGATTGTCCCTAAACAAAGTTGCGAGACACATCCGTATCGCCGCGGTGACGTGGCACCTGGAACAGCGCCCGAGGCCAAGGAAGTGAAGAGACGATGGGGAGGTGGAAGGGAGGAGAGGGGCTAGCTGGAGGCTTCCCTCTGTAGGCCACAACATTCCCTGGGAAGAAGAAAGTAAAGCTGCGACAACATCCTCGTAACCATCTCATGGAGTTCAACCTATAGCTATATTCAGCGGATTCTGTAACGGCAAGAAAAAATGTTGATCACCAAAAAGAATAAATTAGCCTCAGCAAACACGTACTCACATGCACAGGTACAGTGTATGCCGGAAATCCACACACACGATTACGTATGTCAATTCACATGAAGCATGATAACACATCATACGATCCAAGATGACTTTGGCCCGTCCTGGCCGGGAATGGCCTCGTTATGAAATGGGTTGGCTGGGGGCAGGGGGGTCCTGCCACTGTGCCAGGGTGGAGGGTTAGCTGGGATATGTTGTGAAACGCCGTTTCACAGTGGAGCTTGGTTCACTGGGAGCTGTACATGGGGTGTTGCTAGCTGGCACTGGCAGTGATGAATCTCACAGCCAGATGAACACCAGATATGCAATCACAGTGTGTTGGGTCACCCTGCATTTCCTACATTACTGACTGACTGCAATCCCGGGCCTACAGGCATACATACATGCAAGTATGCTTTTATTTTATTGAATGAGACACGTTAGCATCAGCAAAAGCGGACCCATTGTTTTGAATGCCCATGATAGATACATAGGAACGGATCCTTGAAGATTGTAAAAGGTGTTGGGAATGAATGAAACACCGGCCTGAGATCAATGGGGCTGAGGTGAGGTTTTAAAGATATACCTTTGCCCTCATGAAGTCTCTCTTTGTTTTATACCAGAAGGCATTTTCTCAGAGGAATCACATGTGGCCAAACAGATGTGGCATTCCCTTTTTTTCCCTATTTCTAAGAATGTCTCTGTTAGCTGTCTCTGTAACTGTGTGCAAATGCGCCTGTGAGTGTGTGTGTCGGTGTGTATCTCTGCGTGTCTGTGTGTGTCCGTGTGTTGTGGGGGTTACAACACATACTGAGCTGACATGGCATATGTCACAGTGGGGGAGGCAGGGGACATAGCATGTCTATTTGTAGAATAAGGTTTCACCATATAGTAGTGCAGCTGCACTAACCCATGAGGATTATACATTGGTGTCATAATGGACTGAACCCACCGCTGGCTCATGTATATGGGTCGGGAATGCCTCGTGGTGTCATTTATTGGAAAGAGAAGGAGTGCACATACAGTGCCTGGTTCTCCTTAGAAGCCGGTTCTCCGGTTCTCCGGTTCTCCGGTAACCCAGACCCCCACCCCTGCAGGGCTCAATATACCTACACGTCTTTAGATGGGAGTCCACGCTTTTAAGGACGTAGATATATTGGGCATATGCACATACATACAAACATACCACACTCTTGTATTTTCACTATCTGAATACATTATCAACAATCATCAGTAACCATAATGACATGGTCTGTGTATTGGAAAAAGGACAAATGTGATAGACAAGCATTCATTTTTATTTTGATTTAACCTGGGGAATAATGTTTTTGGTCTGCCTCAGGTAGAAAAGTTCTTGCATCCTGAGAATCTAAATTGAACTGTTCCTATCTAGGGGCAAAAATGTGGATGCATCAGCTAAGCACTGCTAAAGTCATAGCAAATTCCTTGCAAGCTATATCGGTCTCACTCAAATTAGAGTCTCATTAAAAGAGTCCCTGACAGATTTTCTATCACAAAAGAGATCAACAGTTCCAAAGAGTCTGACTGTCATGGAATATAACATACTTATGGAATTTATATGTTTGGTTATCGGATGAAAACAGTTACTTGTTGTTTTTATGCCAAATTAATTAGGGTACTCTGTTTTTGCAGTTAAATAACAGGTTTATGCTAATAACCCTAATTAAAATAGTTTTAAAGAGCTCCTGTGAAAGAAATCATGCTGACCGTATTCAGTGCCAAAACTTATGTCGGTATTGGCACTGATATGGTCCTGTAAAAAGAAAAAACAAATCTCTAAACCCATATTCAGATAAAGAACTTGGTGTCTGAGAGACATCTGCAAAATACTTTCTGGTCTGTAATATGGTTCACCCAGAACTCAAGTCTTTGCATTCTGGGTGAGAGAGTAGAGAATCGTAACAAAATGCTTCACCCCTCTCCCTTTGAAAATGATGAGCAAGTCTAAGGACCAAATATCACCTCCAATTGAAAAAGAAATAGTATAGAAAATGTCCTCTGTGAGATCAAGATTTGCCCAAAAGGAACAAATGCTGACTATTAGCCCACAGACACCATGTTTACGCAGTCAGTCCACATAGGGTTAACCAGGTGACCTTTTTTAATCTGTTACGTGGTATGGGTTTTCTACTGTATCAGGCAGGTTTTTCTACTGTGCAGTTTTCTACTGGGCTAGAAGACCGTAACTGAAGAAATCCCATCTAACAGCCCTGGATGTGGAAACCCAAAACCAATATCCTGCATTCATACAACACAGATTTTCTGCTGGCATGCCCTGAAAGATATTACTGCCTTGTTCTGAATGATCAAGCTGGTCGAGTTTATGCATGTTTACTGACTTTCCCGCAGCATACTCTCACTCTGTAAGTGATGACATGGGGGTTTCGCTCTGAGGATAGGATTTAATGAATACAGGCTCTTTGAAGAGTTGGGGAGTTCTTATAAACAATAGACTAACTGCAGTCTCTGTTGGAGGACTGGTATGTGTGCAGAGCGAGCCAAATATTCCAGATGGAGCGGAATTGTACAACTGTTTAAAACACGTTTTTATTGCTCATGTTAATATTAGCTATTGATTCAGAGACATCTCGTTGACTTCCTTCCCTAGAAAGAGCTACAGATTCTAGACCAGTGTTTTGATCAGAGCTATGGCTGCTGCCAACTACAAGTGAACATGTAATCATCACAGTATAACACCAAGTCAATTAAATATCAATCTGCACAGTTGGAAAGCATAAGCGATTGTGAATCAGTGTCACCTGTTTTGGTGCAAATGAAAGTGACAACAGGTGCACTGGAGAGGCAACAGCAAGACAACCCCTGAACGGGGAATGGTTTTGCAGGTGGTGGCCACAGACAATTGGTCTCTCCTTCTCCTTCCTGACTGATTCTTCTCCACTTTTGCTAGGGTCCTTGTCACTGTTGATAGCATAAGGAGGTTCTTACACCCCATTCACGTTGCACAGGTAGCCCAGCTCCTCCAGGATGGCCCATTCTTACATGCCATTGAACAGACCTCTTCGCGCTAGCCAACGGTACCCTGACTGCTGTTATGAATAAAATGCCCAGACCCATCGTCAGACACTGGTGCAGTGGGCCCTGGGTACCTAATGGTACAGGCCAATGTCCAACCTCATGTGGCCCGAGTGTAAGCAGTGCCCTGATCCCGGTCTGGGAGGGAATCTGCAGGCACGTGGGGGCCCTACACACTACTGAGTCACATTATGAGCAGCCAAGTGATCGGTTGGTGATCAATTGAATGTTTCCATTGAACGTCATTTTGTTCTCAACGAATTACGCAATGTATGGTAAAGATTTTTGATCTTTGATGTATTTCCTTCCTCGAGACCCCGTGTGTGATTTAGGTGTTCCCTCAATTGTTTTAAGCAATGTAACAATCATGTATGTCTTTGTCAGTCAATAATTGTTTTATCCGTGCAGAAATAGCTGCTATATTCTGAACGTGTCGCTTCATGGGGGAAATACTATCCAGATGTGGATAATTGATCTTTTAAGTTCCTGAAACTCACAGGCAGAGTCATGCAGATCAAATCCAAAACACTGCATAACCCTGATCTTTGATGTTAGACGTGAACAGACTATTTAACGCTTTCTGTTATCTTGTCTGACAGCTTTGCTATGTGTCTGTCATGTTGTCTCTCACTCTCTGCCATCTCCACATTATGATTCTGTTGTCCTCTTTTGTGAGACTTTGTTCAAACATACAGAAGAGATGTTTATAGAATAACATGACTGGTCAAAGCTTTTGACAAACAATGACCGAAGCTTTTCCTTTGCTTCTCCTGTTTACTCTCTATTCTACGTTGATGTTGGTTTGTATTATTCCTTGCCATTTCCTATTTTGTTGTCAAATTGCTGTGGCTAACTTGCATAACCCAATAGGAATTGGCGCAAGATGAATGCTTTTTCCAGAACCCACAAATATATGGTAAAATATGTTCCTGATTTTCTTTGGTAGTCCAGAGTTTTGTTTTTTTCCTGGGGCTGTGGGCTGAATCTTAACATGCCACACACTGAGTCAGAAGCCTATTGAGATCAACTCTGTACAGGTCTATATTGTGTCGCTTGCAAAGGGATTTTCTTTGTCAAATGTTATGACATTTTGACTGGGTCTTCTATTAAAGAAATAGCATTATAGATTGTACAGCCACACTTACTGTTCTGTCTTATCTAAGATTAAAGAGATGTAGTGTGGTGGAGCTTGTTGGCCTGGCTTTTAATTACAGTGTGTCTTCAGTGGGGTAGATAGCATGGACCCTGGGTAGGCGTTGCTCTCCTCTTAAATACAGGTTTGGACACTTTTGTTGCGTTAACTATCAATTGCCTTAGTTGTTCATGCATCTTAGGAGAATATTAAAAGAAACAGTGTGCTATATTTTTTGTTTTTTTATTTAGTTGAATGATTACTAGAAAAACATGTAATGTATATATGGATGAAAATTATGTGTTTGCACGTGAAAAAGATCACAGCTGTAAATGTTGATCTGTGCTCCTCGGACTGTGGCTTAAGACATATTACAGAGTCTGGTTAAACAGATTATTTGATAATGAGTGGAAGAGCATTTCTCCAGAGTGAGATGAAGTCTGGTCTAGTTCCATCACAAGAGGCTGTAGTCCAAAATGTGGACATGCATTTATGTTTATAGACCGATAACATTCTATCTTATTCGATATAATTCAAAAGAACGGGGGAATGTGAATTCATGTGATGTGAATTCATTGAAGGCGTGACCACTTACCAGTCAAT
Organism: Novumbra hubbsi; assembly: GCA_016801125.1. NCBI lineage: Eukaryota > Metazoa > Chordata > Actinopteri > Esociformes > Umbridae > Novumbra > Novumbra hubbsi. The sequence continues at coordinate 16,174 of JACXGK010006783.1, read as the reverse complement.
CAACATGTTTCACACTCCAGAGCTTTTGTATAACTGCATCTACAAGTTTTGAAAGTAGTACCCTTGTTGTACTCGTCAATTTGTGTGGTCATTTGTTTATTTGTTTAGCGAGAAAACAATATGTATCAAAAGTGTTGTGCTTACAATCCTTGAATGCATGCATATTATTCAAGTTGTTTACTCAAGTGGTTTATGTTATTGATGATCTTTCAGTCCGTTTGTTTGTGGAATATTTTTATCAATCCATTGTATGTAACTACTGTTTATAATGTAGCATGTGCTACAGTAACCAATATAATATTTACAGTGATGGCAGTCGGCATTGTTGCAATTGCATGAATTAACGCAACTGAACCCCGCTAAGAGACTGTTTTAGGCAGTGCGACATAATGCTCTGAAATATGTCCTTCTAAATTTCACCATGTGTCTGGTATGCGCTCACACTCACAAGACACTGGGGGACATTCTTGTGGCATCATTTGTGAGTCAATCAAGCTTTGTCTTTTCCAAATTCAGCTGTTCGACCAATGAGAGAGGGACCTGGAACGACACACCCAGGCCTTGCCATACTCTCTCACATGGGACCCAAGTGCCTTGGTCAGCATGAGCTTTCCTTGGGGGCTGTGTGCCGAATCCTAATGTGTTATACACCAAGTTGGACGCCTGACATGATCAATTCTGTTGGCCTCACTTGCAAGAAGGTACATTTCCGTTATATCCAATACAGTATTGCATATTACCCCTTTTTAATTAGTTTTTCTGTACAATGTACTTCACAAAGGGATTGTTTAATTTAGAACTAGTTTCACAATACAAAGGTGATATTTCAGGCTACAGTAACATTTGCAAATACATTTGATTTAATAAATGTTATGCTATTTCTTTAAGCACTAACTGTATTTTGGTTCTGTGGTTATACTAAGTTCAAAGGCAAAACTATAGTACACTGCAAAAATCATAATTATTTTCTAACAAAAATATAAAAATTACAGCAAGTAAAAATGCCCCCGCCTGATAATACAATGAATCCTATAACATTTACTTCAGTGGTTTGCAACGTTTTTCGGTTTATGTCCAACCGAAGGAATTTTGGTCTGCCAGGAGATCCCTTGATGTATTCCCTCGTGTGCATTTGTCCTGTAAGCCTATATGGTCTCGTGTAAGTCATCTCAAGTATACCATACATACAGATAAAAGTCTCTTAGGCGTTCTTATACCCCTGGTCAGGGAACATCTTGGCTATTTGAAGCACACTTGCGTAGGCGCAGAGGGAATTGAGAATGAGTTTATGTGCAATAAAACGCTTTAAGAAACATTTCAAGCCCAGCCCACTCATTTCAGACCAATGGAGATAGATTATTCAAATGAGCCACGCATAAAGATCACTTGGAGCGGCAATTGTGGCAGACTTCCTAAGAAACGTCCGGCTACTCTGTGACCGAAATCTGATCATAGTTTTGCCCGGAGCCGTGATCCAATTCTGACCTGTACATTTGGATGTACTACTGAACAATCATTAAAGTATATTTTTTATCGGAACTTACCAAAAAAAACTCTATATCAACAATAATATGGGAAGAGAAAATACCTATTTGATCACCGTTTGGATAATTCTTGCAAATATTTGTGCAGCTTTTTCAACTACATTAGATCCAACAATATTTGGTAAGTAATTAACATTTTTCGTTTTTGCTAGACAGTAATTAAATAAACAAAACTGCCTCTAGTTTATTTTATCCTATAGTTTATTTTATCCTATAAAATAAACACTACAGCCAACTGGAAACAGCATAATTGATCCATCCCGGTCCAAGTGACCGAGAGTAACCCAGAAGTATATAATGTACCTCCTCTAGTGCACCGCTTTAATCTTCAACAATTGCATGAAATAATAATAACCGGATTCCATTATTAGAATACAAATGATACATTTTCAGAAAAAGCTATAATTTTCATGTACATGACCAATGAAAACATGTGGAGAATATACATATGTAGGCATTATAACAATGTTTCTTTTGTCTTACATACATTTGTGTTATTACAGACATTTGTATACTAACAGTAATCCATCCTTCCAACCCAGAATACATATTATATATGATATTAGATATATGTATCATTAAAATGTTATTAGATTTGTAAATTGGCAATAGGACCAACTATATACAACTTTAAAAAAGCTTTATTTTAATGGACTAATAATAATGGAAAATTAGAAATTACGCATTAAAGTTTCTTAGTTCGAAGGGCAATAGTGGGCGACACTGGATTAATAAAACGTGTCATATTTTTATAACGCTGCAAATGTATCTCAACTGATTTATTGTAACAAAATTCAATTGAATTCATAGATTGTAAGCTAATTACTTCCAAGACAAAATAATCTTTACAAAAGAGAATAGTCATGATTGAAAGATAGAATGAAAAATGTTTCTTTGCTGAAACATTTAAGTACATGTTTATTTATCTGTACTAGTGTATGTCTTGTGCAACTTGAATTATAGGACGTAATATATCGCAGGCTTTTTTGTAGGTCGACATTTATTACCCCTGGCTTAAAGACAAATGTGTGAATATTACATAGTAGTTAATTGGTTAATGTTAAAAACAGATTTGTGGGAGTCAATGCAACAAATGTTCCATTCTCAATATTAACAATTGTTGATTTATCAAAATACAGGTGTTTTTACATCAACTTTAGTTGGAAACTACACTTCAGTATTTATCTTGCTGAAATTTCAAATAATATTGTAATGAAAAGGGACTCTTGACTCTCAAATATTGTGCCCAATGACCTCTATTTCATGATAATTGGATTTCTGTATAGTGTGTGGATACCGCTTTTTGTTTTAGGTGAGTTTAATATAAGCGGTGTGTCTTGGCAGGTGACAACAACTCCACTAAATGGCTTGAGGACTACACAGACATTGTATCCAAGTTCTCTCTGAGAACCGCTGAGGTACCCGATGATGATCTGTGTTACATCGTTCCCGGTCAGCAACTAACCATCCCAGAATGTGAATTCAACCCTGAGACTCAGACATTCGTGGTTATCCACGGATGGACGGTAAAACACTCTGACAATTTGTCATTAATGCTGATCATCATCTAAATAGGCGTGTTGTGTATCATGTCGACAAGGCAGAGAACTCAACACTCAACATTTGTGCCCAGGAAAATACAATTCAACAATTACAATAAGTCCCCCCTGTACCTACCTTCCAATGAAAACGCTTCGATGAATGCGTAGTTAAAGTGATTGCACTTGGTCGGTCCTCGGTTATCAGTACAGTGAACTGACATCGAAGGCTAATGAGTCACGCCAGCCACTGACCTCTGAACTGTGTCCTCAAGGTCACAGGGCTGTTTGAGAGCTGGGTCCCTAAACTGGTGACGGCCCTGTATGAGCGGGAACCCAAGGCCAACGTGATTGTGGTGGACTGGCTCACACGGGCCCAACAGCACTACCCCACCTCAGCCGCCTACACCAAGCTAGTGGGCAGAGACGTGGCAAAGTTTGTTAACTGGCTGCAGGTGAGTGATCACAAGGATACTAGGTTCCGCCACGGTGGACCGGTTTCTAGCTGACACACGTTCGACATCAGTGCTTGTGCAAAATGTTAGATGCACTTGAGGTTGTATCAAAACATGTTGAATTATATCAGCTTTAATTAGTAGACCATTCAATATTTTCTACTGCCACATGTTGTTGATGCACGTCAAACACTCATTATATAGACCAGAATTGATTGAATAGGCACTTGAAGCTCAGTGAAGGATACCCTTAGCTAGACAAGGAACACGAGGTGAGAATATCTGCATGTGCAAAGGACAGTACACATGTAAAGACTTGGATGGCACAGATCCAGAGTTTTACAGACTCACAAAACGCATAACTGTTTTCGGAAATTGAAATACAACCATTTGGCTTTCACATCCTTGTCAGAAAACACTAGATTACCCCTGGGAGAAGATACACTTGCTGGGCTACAGTTTGGGGGCTCATGTAGCTGGAATTGCTGGTCTCCTCACCAACCATAAAGTCAGCAGGATCACAGGTGAGCATACAACCTCTGTTTCCATGATCTCAGCATGTAGTAATGTGTAGTATTGTGTACCTATGTGTAGTATTGTGTACCATGTATACGGGAATGCATCGGCCAAAACATTTGTTCTACATATTTTACCTATTCCCACATTTGTCTTAAAGTTACCCAACCACGAAACCTTTTTGACCTGCTTAGAAGAATAACACGTTCTCCCGTGATCCAGATCAGACTCGGGAGGCAGCACATTATTGAAATCCTTAATCACGCCCCTCAGTCGAGCACAGTGTTTCATTTCTGGCGGTCCAGCAGGGCTTTGTTTCGTACGGTCTTGTGTACAGTAGAACTGTGGCGGATCTGAAACACCTCCTTCTATTCCTCACCCTGTCTCTCATTCCATCCTTCCCCCAGGTTTGGACCCGGCAGGCCCGACCTTCGAGCATGCGGATGCCCAGAGCACCCTGTCCCCAGACGATGCTCTGTTTGTGGACGTCTTGCACACCAACACCCGGGGCTCCCCAGACCGCAGCATCGGCATTCAGAGACCCGTGGGCCATGTGGACATCTACCCCAACGGAGGAACCTTCCAGCCAGGCTGTGACCTGCAGAATACCATGATGATGATTGCCCTTACCGGCATCCACAGTATGTACTGTCGCTATGCTATACCCCATCCACGATATTGACTGTAACACCCCATCCACGATATTGACTGTAACACCCCATCCACGATATTGACTGTAACACCCCATCCACGATATTGACTGTAACACCCCATCCACGATATTGACTGTAACACCCCATCCACGATATTGACTGTAACACCCCATCCACAATATTGACTGTAACACCCCATCCACGATATGCACTGTAACTATGCTGTACTGTATTGTGCAGTCTGAATGTTAGGCCGGTAGTAAAGTGTTTCTAGAAGTTCAAACAACTGCAGTAGGAGCTTTACAGTGTCTCTTGCGTGAACAATATACAGGAAGCCATAAGTCACATTGTAAGTATGATTAAGAAACTGTTGCTGCATGGAGATACGGTTAGTCTGATGTTTTGGCCAATCAGACAGTGATTCAGTCCTGGAGGTCCCAACGTTCCTCTCCCTACCTGTCCTGTGTAGACATGGACCAGATCGTCAAGTGTTCCCACGAGCGGTCCATCCACCTGTTCATCGACTCCCTGGTGAACGCACAGGACCATCAGAGCATGGCCTACCGATGCAGCTCCAGGGAGGCCTTCATGAAGGGAATGTGTCTCAACTGCCGCAAGAACCGCTGCAACAAGGTGGGCTACGGCGTCAACAAGGTCCGCCTACCACGGAGCACCAAGATGTACCTCAAGACCCGCGAGACGATGCCTTTCAAACGTAAGGTTCTGATATATGTAGAGTAACAAAAAGCAAGCAAACACAGAGAGGTGGTGGATTGGTCTTAAAGGCTGAATGGAGTTTTGTGCTTGAGATTGTTAACTGAACATTGAGCTGGCTCACCAGCCTGAGTGCGCTAGATTGGTACAACGGGTCCTGAGTGCACAAACTATGTTAGTGCTGGAGCACCCTGGGCAAACAATGGGCCTGTTCAAGTCCACACAATTCCCACCCTTATCAGTCACCTGACTATTCCATAATGTTTCGTCTAATGTCATTGTGGCATCAGGAACAGTCCAAAACAAACAGGGGGAATGTCTATAGCGAGAAGATTAAACTGATAATAAGTTCTGGGTATTTTAGTAGTGGCCATAGTCCAGTAACTGGACAGTAGTGCGTGAAGCTTCACATTTTATTTGCAAAACCTTTTGGGATTCGAATTCAAACAGGCAATAATGCCTTCCTAGTTATCTAGTAACGAGTGGCGGTGGAAGGTTAGACAGTTTCTAGAGTTAAACATTGCCAAATCTTTCCCCCAGTCATACTCGTGATTGGAGGATCAATAGTATCTACATGCAGGTTATAACCACTAAAGTACTGGGGCGCAGAGTAAGGACCATCAGCATGTGAATGGAATAGTATCCAGATTCCACAAAAACGTCACACAGCTGGACAGACTGCAGGTGTTGCCGCGGGCCACAGTGGTCATAGGGTGTGACGCCGGGGGGTGTGCCGTGTCACCCTTAATGATGGTCTCCCTCGTTCCTCACACAGTTTTCCATTTCCAAGTGAAGATGCATTTCTTCAGCAGTGAGAAACTGAGCTACATCGAGCAGCCATTGAAAATCTCTCTGTATGGAACCCATGACGAGAAGACAGACATTCCCTACATCATGTACGTATGGGCTGATATGGATTGCATTTATTGTTGATACAGCTAAAATATAATCAGTACAGTGCATTGTTGTGGATTAGGGAATCTGCTAAATGTAAATATATAACATCAAGAATGTAGCTCAAAATCGACCGTTGTCATCCCTTGTGAGCTGACTACTTTGTATACCACAGAAGGGGAACTAACCACATGACCTTCGACCTGTGTGTGACCCCCTCAGGCCTCACCTGAACAGCAACAGTACTGTGTCCTTCCTACTAACCACCGAGGTGGACATCGGGGAACTGCTTATGGTCAAACTGCGCTGGGAGAAGGATGCTTACTTCAGCTGGTCTGACTGGTGGGGCAACAGCAATTTCCACATCCGCAAAATCCGCATTAAGGCCGGCGAGACTCAGTCCAAGTAAGTCATCATCATAAAGACATTTGGTCAAAGGCTGTAGTGGGCTTATTCAATTGCAGAGTTCTACGCTTCAATGAATTAGATTCATTGAAATCTAAAGCCCAGCTGTGGGGAGTATTTGAATATTTTTGACGTAGTGCTCTGCACATCACCTTTCACAATAACATTCTTAAAGGTTGCGTGCCGTGGGTTTATGAAGGCTTTACTGAAAATCCTTACTGTCTGACACCAGGGTGATCTTCAGTGCTAAAGATGGAGAGTTTGCCTACCTCGTCAGAGGAAAAGACGATGTAGTCTTTGTTAAATCAAAAGAGGACCCCGTCAGCCGGAAAGAGAAAACGTAAGAAAAACCTAACATTAGCCCACCTTGAGAGTTCTTCAACGAACAAACCTCTGTAGTTCCTGTGGTTGTTTCTTTCCTAACCTTTATTCATCTTGATCATCAGTATGCATCGGCTCAAGATGCACGGAAGCCACTTCGAGAAGAATATCGAATGAGTTGGCGTGGCGCCCCACAGCCTAAGCTGTGTAGGACCTGGAGAATTCTGGAGAGAAGACATGGGACTTCGGTCTCTGACCTACAGTGTGTGTTCTGCCTTCAATCCTGCCACCTTGTCCCCGTGCACAGCCGACACCACTTAACCCACCGGGCTGGGAGTTAGCTCATATGTTTCGTGAAGAGTGTTACAATTGTCATGTTACAATTGTTACAATTACTTTTTCATGGTTTAGACTTTGTCCAATGTTGCTATATTATGTTTTTAATCCTTTATCCGTGTTTATCCATATCTATTGCTAATACAAATCATGTCGATTAATTGTTTCAACCTATACTGGTTAGCTCCAGTTCTCAGTGATTTGACAACATGCCTAAACCACTGAACTGCCATTAACACAAGGACCAAAGATGTTGACGCTGTCTACTGATATTGCAGTGATCCTTGTAAATAGATTTTCAATCAGTATTAAATGAGTTGTCGTTGTAGATAAATTCCCTGATTGTTCTTTGAGTGCATTTGGTTATTTTGTTAGTCTGCATCAGTTAACTTGATAATTCAGCAACTAGTCAAACTAGGTTGTGTTCAGAAATTTCTTTAATCCGAAAAGCAGAAGACGTGTTTCCTGAGTACTTCTATTACTTCCTTAATAAGTCAAAAGTGTTGTGGAAATAATGACGAATAGCCTATTGATCAAGGATGACCTTTAAAAAAGACATGCAAAATTATTTTATATTTATGAATAGTCAAAATAAATACTACTTTAAATGTAAAATGTGGTCATTATGTGAGTGTTGGGAAACCTGATTGGCAGCCATGCAGAATAACCATAATGCATTTGAAGAATGTTTTAAATTCTATTTATTGAATGTACCTGTATATATTTGTATATTAAGCTGTAAGATATTACGACAGGTTTCTATTGCATCCTTTGGTTTTGTAGATGAAGCGTTGTGATTTTACTTGTGCGGCTTTGGACAGACTGATCTAATTGGTCGCCATGCCAGCTCAGAGTTCATTTATTTTTATGAACAGAAATTTGATGAACTGTATGAAGAAACAAACATGGTCCTTTAATAAAAGAAATACATTATAAATCCTGATATTCTTAGTTCGAATCGCTGGCGTTGATAACATTTCTACATTACCAAAAATGCCACCTCTATAGCACATTATCACTGGCAACTATTAAAGTAAACATTCCATGCTGAACTACTTGACAGCCATAGAGAGGAATAAGAGACAACACATACGTTGTTTGACCTGGATGGCTACTGTTTTGCTAGGGATTTCCTCATAACACCAACATTCCTTCTGTGATTAACATGCAGTGTAATTCTTGGGGCAAATCTAACTTCTGGAGTATGTTAAAACATAAGTCTGACTTCAAGTACTGGTAGCACAACAGACAAATATGTGCTTGGCATTGCAAAGCCTAGTACCCTAAAAGAACAAAACCAGTTGTGAAACTCGCCTTGGCAAAATACTAAGTGCACAAATCGCTTTGGTACAAAAAAGTAATCAGTTTACTTGGAATAATCCCATGGGAAAATAGTGAGGATATATATATATATAGTAATTTAAATTTGAATCATCTTCCAAAAAAAATGGTATACAGGTATTTTTCCTCTACTTGTCAGGCCCTGTTCCAGAAAACACCATTGTCAACATTTTCTTTATTTATGTATACCTTTTTTGGATTTATGTACACCAAGTTATCATGGATTAGGAACACACAGTATGCATTGCAAGTATTTGGGGATATGAAAAACATTGGCCATTCAGAAACATTGGCTAATGTGAGAGATGAGGAAATATGTAATGTGCTTTAGTAACCAGGTCATTCAGTTCCTGTGTTCCCTCAGAGGTGGTGCTGGACAGAAATCGGGTTAGGAAACCTGTGTCTTATGTTGGGTATCTTGGGGGATGACTGTTGCAAGACTGTGGAGACTTGCATAGGAAGTTGTTGTGGAACTTCTACCCACCCCTGAGGTCATGGAGGCATTCCCTTATTATCATGTTAGTGTCGATTGGCAAGCATTATCTGTTTATTTAGCTTCAACACCAGTATATATTAAACGCTTCAGTAAAATTAGCAGAATATATTGTACCAGTTCATAAGGATATTGTAAAAAAAGCCTTTAGAACCATGTAATTCCTAGAAAGAAACCTAGAAAGTATTGGAACATTTCTTGGAAAATGCATGTGAGAACAGTTTGTCACCTCCAAACTTTGGGGAACTGTTATGTTTGCTTCCAAACCAACAATCACTGGCACTTGTAGATCTCTACAGTGTTACAAGAATATTAAATCAAAACAAACTGCATCACCGTCTCATTGAATGAGAGGCTTCCCGCCAATATCAGGCCAGTTTCCCTTGAAAAACAAAGGGAACGGCCCACCATAGAAACGGGCAGAAATTGACTCAGTTTTTTTTATACAGCTGTTTCTACTTTACGGGGAACCTCTGTCACATTCCTAGAAAAGCAAGGCCAACTGGGCCCCTAGGAGAGTTGCTTTTCTAGTCTGTAGCAGCAGGGACAGACATGTGTGTGTTGAATCTTGCAACAATACAATATGACAACTCCACTTCTTGTCTCTCAACTGTAAAATAGTAACAAAAACAAATACCAGAAACGCAGCTCTCATTTTGAGTGTCCAGGGGCCTTCGAACTTTTGCTTCTGTTCTTTTGACCACAACAACTCATAGAGGCCTAACACATTTTCCATGTGCACATTCCTCAATGAAAGCATGCGATGTTGCAGGTGACACATCTCAGTCCAACCGTGCACTCAGCTCTGTTGCTTAGGAACACAGGACTGGTACAAGTGATCTCTGAGATACCTACTGTCTTAGATATCAGATGTTGGGAAGAGCAACAGTCTCAAAGAGGTCTTCTGGCACTAAAGCCAATGATGATGTAACATGTCTACATATGGATTCTCCTAACATGTTGGTCAGTTTGGTTTTGATCCTAAATCCTACACAGCCCAATTTACACAAATCCACAGGGAGAAAAAGTCCCATCAAGCAGATTGTAGGTAGACTGATGGTTTCCCCTACACGTATACACACGTATACACCATAAACCCTCTACATTGCAATATGTTGTACAAGAAGAAAGACATACTCAAAAAAAGCATGTGGTCCTCAATGTATCAATGTCAAGGTTTTGTAGGGAGTCTTGCTTTCTAGCTTCAATTAGGGTTAGCCTACTGTTCATAAACTACATACATACATCAACAGAATAATACATCGTATGAAGGACATGATTATGAGCTGACAAGTTTAAAGTTCAGTTTTACACAGATATCATATATTTACAATTGTGATTGTCGGCTATCTTACATTGCTATAACTAACATTAATCACTTGCATACAACTTCTCTAACTAAAACTAATTATTAGATATTAATACGTTTTCCTAATACTTTTTACACTCCCCGCCCGGAGGAAAAACAACCAATGGGCATGGGACAGAGGGAGAGGTGCTATTTAAGAAGGTGGCAGTTGCTCAGATATCAACTGTCTATGGGATACCGCACGAACTGGAAATATTCTACGGGTGGAAAATTGTCACGGTTTTACGTTCGATTATTTTTTTTATATGATACTTACATATATTACTAGAAAATAACAGTTATTAGTTTGAAAAGAAATGAAAGGGTTGCATGTAAATTGTTTTTACTTTTCTTTGTTAAATGCTGTAGTTTATGTGACAACTTTGGAAGAGCACTACGTTTCTATCCTTGGTGAGTTGCATGTTCTGTTTTTGGCAGGTAGTAATTTCCTGTTGATAAAGGTATGTTTCTCTGTTGCTATACGACGTAATTTTTCTTCAAAAAAATTGTACGTTCTTGTTTTTGGCTTAAAAAGATTAATCATCTCCATTATTGTGATGAGTTTATATCTATTTCGAGAAGTAATAACTGATGGAGACTATACGTTTCTGATGACGTATTGTATTAACATATACGGCTTTCATTACCACACTACTATCGAACAATCTTGATCTATATAGGATGTATAAAACTGACTTAATATAAAGGTGCAGAGTCGTATATTTTGTATTCTCAAAAATGTTGTGCAGACATCTAGGTTGTCCTCTGCCATGCTAAAGTGGGACAGAGAAGTCGTTTTATGAATACCAAAGGCTATTGTTTCTTTTTATAATTGATGTATTTCTTGTGTCAGCTTTAACCTCCATGGAATGCAACTTCCATTCATTGCAGTGCAGTAGCCTACTGCTTAACCTTAGCAAGATTGGCCAAGGAGTCAGCTGACATGCTGGGAGCACAGCTACTTTGATACCCTGTGGGATTTGTCTCTGCTACAGGAACAAAGCTGGGATAAGCTCTGGTTTCTATAGGGTCCGTCTGAACGATTCGGCCCTAGTACCCCCCTTAAACCTGAGAGGCCCGTTCAGTCAGGTGTCACCAGCACTGTGATTAAAGATGAAAAAGATCAGCGTGAATCAAAACCTTTTCAAATCTATAGGCCTGCAGCTACTTTTTATCGCCTTGCATTCTGCATTTCTGTTTTCAGGTCCGATTAATATGACAACACGTCTAAATCCTAAATGTGCTATTTTTACATTTCTCTCAGATCATTTCACGGATAACTTGATTGAGAGCAACGATGCAAGCTCTCATGCTTATGTCAAATTCTCCCTTCGTAAGCCTTCCATGCCAGAGGATGACGTATGCTACATCAATTCTGGCAATTCCGAGTCTCTCCAAGAATGCAGTTTCAACAGCACCTCCAAAACCTTCCTGGTGATCCATGGCTGGACAGTAAGCCCCCCCCCCCCAAACTGTAACCACCTGGTGGTCCTTCAGAACTATTTCTCCTTTCAGTAACAGGGCTTGGATTTCCCCTCAATAACACGTCTAATGCTCTCTCTCCACCTCAAAAGGTGAGCGGCTTGTTTGAGAGCTGGGTGGTCAAACTGGTGTCAGCCCTGTATGAGAGAGAGCCCAATGCCAATGTGATAGTGGTGGACTGGCTGTATACAGCCCAGAACCATTATCTTGTAGCCGCCCAGAACACCGAGATGGTGGGACAAGAGATCGCTCACTTCATCGACTGGCTGGAGGTTGGTATCGTGATGCATCCAACATCCAAGACGCTCTTATGAAGAAAACGTACGAAAAGGAGTTACTGACTGTCCATTGTTTTTATGGCAATCATTAAATGTGTTTCTAAGGGGGAAACCAACGTCCTTCTAGAAAACCTTCACCTCATTGGATACAGCCTGGGGGCTCACGTGGCAGGATTTGCCGGGAGCCACACCTCGAATAAAGTGGGCCGAATAACTGGTAAACAAAACATCTTGCAGATAAAACAAAGACAAAGTAATAGCACTGTTGCTCCTCATTCACATGGGCCATTCATTTATTGGCAATTTGGCCCTTTCGCTTGTTTTCGACTCGTGACCAATCGGCCCGCTTCTCTGTGCAGGTCTCGACCCAGCTGGTCCCGACTTTGAGGGGGAGCACGCTCACCGTCGCCTGTCTCCAGACGATGCCCACTTCGTGGATGTTCTCCACACTTTCAGCCAGGGCTCTCTGGGCCTCAGCATCGGCATCCAGCAGCCTGTGGGCCACGTGGACATCTACCCCAACGGAGGCAGCTCCCAGCCAGGCTGCAGTGGGCACGGCGCCCTGGAGACAATATCCAAACTTGGCCTCTTTGGTGAGTCCTGATATTTTAAGGCTTCAGCGTGAAGTGGGTGACGTGGAAGACATACTGTGTATATCGACAACTATCACAGCCAGTTGCAAGTGCATAATCAACAGCTGAGGCAAACATGGAATTGTCCGCTTGTAACCTGTTTCAAAATGGCAGGGCTTGTCAACCAGGAAGACTTTTGTGGTGATATTAATACAAACTGTACAATAACATGACAGAATTTTCAGTAACTTTGGAGCCATTTCCTAATTTGACTTCATGAAAAACATGGTAGCTGTCAGCATAACAAAGACCGTGTCATGCCTGTTATAAGGAAAGCCCCCCAAAAACATCATGGCTGAAGAAAACCCCTTCAGAAGGTTGGCTCTTATTATATGGCCCCAGAAAAGACGGTAGACATTGTTCAGAAAGATAACATTCTCAGGAAGAGTTATATTGTGCTGGCTAGAAATGTTTCATTGGCCTGTGTATTAATGGAGTAAATCCCGTCTTCGAGTCGCACCTTCATTGTGTTTTGAGAGCCGACCGGTGGGGCAACGTTGCTGTCTGTGTTCCCAGCTGTCACCGACACTCCCATGTGTTCCCACGAGCGCTCCGTCCACCTGTTCATCGACTCCCTGCGCAACGCGCGGCAGGCTAGCACGGTGTACCGCTGCGGGAGCACTGACATGTTTGACCGCGGGATGTGCCTGAGATGCCACCGGAACCACTGTAACTCTGTGGGCTACGACGTCAGCAAGGTCCGCAAGACACGGAGTGCCACCATGTATACCAAGACCCGGGCCTCGGTGCCCTACAGAGCCTTTCATTATCAGCTGAAGGTCCGCGTTCTCGGCCAGGCGGACAGGCCTGACACGCCTTCGCTGACCGTCAGTTTGATGGGAACCAAAGGAGAGGTTGAAGACCTAAAACTGACACTGTGAGTACCTTTTCCACTCCGCAGTAAGTGCGGACATGCAAAAGAAAACGTCTAAAAATATAACCAAGTGTTTATAGAAGACACCTAATCAACACAACGGCTGAAGAGACACTTAAAAATGCCACGAATCACATGGTATATCTTAAGATGAGATGGAACCAGGCAATATTTCCTGTGTCTCTGATGATCCTTTATGGTCTATTGTTCCTAAATTGCCTGTTGTTCAAGTTATTACTTTTTATGGTTTGCATGGACATTGTCAGCTTCCGCTTTAGTCAGGGAAATGAGTTGTTCTTGTACAGTGAGTTTGCATTATTCTGAGGAGGCTTTATGCTCTTTCTCATTGGCAGAAAGGAAAAGATAACGACCAATAAGACCCATTCTTTCCTGCTGGTAGCAGAGAAGGACATTGGTGACCTCTTGATGGTGAAGTTCAAGTGGGAGGAGTCTACTAGCTGGTCTGCCTCGTCCATGCTCAAAAAGGTCACTTCCTGGTTGTCCGGTGATTCTGCAGATTCTGAAGTGGCAGTCCACAAAATACGGATAAGAGTTGGGGAGACACAGAAAAAGTAAGTATTGAGAGGCTTAATTTCTTTTAAATCTGGATCATCCATCTTAACATACAGATTTTTAAAAGAAAAAAATACTAAAACATTTTGCTTTTGTTTGAAACTTTTCCAGAATGGTGTTCTGCATTAAACATCCCCAAGCTCTGAGCTTACAAAGGGAAATTACATTTGTAAAATGCAAAGAAGAATGGAAAGAAACATCAAAAAGGTGAATCACCAGATGACCAAAAGTTGTCTTTGTGCCTTTCTTGTCCTGTGTTATTACCCGTCAGGGGTTTATTGGACAGATATAAACCCTGTGCTTCTTTTACAGACTAAACCTGGGGAACCAATAACAATGAATGTACAGATCAACTGAAGAATGGCCTTCTTCTGCCACCGCAGCACTTAATTTATATCGGTTTAATTTATTGTCTTTCAAACTACACAAAGACATTACCACATTGTATGTCGTGTACAGAAATATTGTATTATTTAAAATGTATTTCAATATGTGAAGACTTTATATGAAGCACTGCTTTTCTGGCACTTTATCAAGTTTGAAAAGAAAATGGATAGCAAATGCCCTGATCCTTGCAAATCTTCTGCCAATGCAAGATATGGTACTTATACAAAGTTGTTGGTGTCTCTGATTCAGAGGTACCTGCTGTTCAAACCTCATGTGTTTCAAATGTAATGCTTTAACTGACCGAGCATTCACCAGTGTCAACCTCAATCCTAAGTGATTGTTGGATTGGACTCCGTGTGCCTTAAAATAACTTGGATGTCAATGAATGTCTTAACCCACTGTATGTATATTCGTTTCTGTCGATGATAGTATGTATTTTTTATAGTGATATATCTCTATTACCCGAGACGTGATAGCTGTGAGGTCTGAAAATGTGCGATATTCTGATAACAAGTCAAGCACTTAAGCAAGTACTTTCATTTGAAACCAGCAATGGTTAGATCTTTGCAGCATAACACAATACCTAATTAGGGAGTTTATTACACATATATTTTATTATAATATTATATTTAATACATTATTGCTTTTTTATCAGTAATTGATGTGTATTAACTGACATCCATGGTCGCTGCTGGACTATAAACCAAAGAACGCTTTTCTACCCATGGATGCCATAATATTGGGACACGGTAGCTAAACTCAAAGAGGTCAGGAAGTGTTTTTGCAAAATCAGTTGATATCAACTACAGAAACAATTAAGCCTGCATTCCTCAGTATATTGTTTTCAGTGCACTTTGTATCAAAGTTCAACAAACAGTTAATGGGGTCGTTGTGACAACATTGGTAACAATATGAAAGTGAAAAGCATGTGCACGCTACTCACTGGAAACTGGAAAAGCTTTCTAAACCAGTCAAGTTATTAAGTGCACAATGTGCAAATGAAAGGTTACAGAATGTTACTTATGTTTTAACTTTCTAGTGTATCTGTTACACAAGGTAACTATTTACACACTTAATAATAACTTAATAAATTTGCTATGTAAAACTGCCATTTTGAAGTTAAATAATTGTGTTCTAAATGAAAAACATGGAATCGTTACAAACCAACTTCAAATTCAACAAGGGGTAGTCAACAGTTTTTACTAGAACTTGCACACTGCTACAAAAACACCTTACGTTCTCTTTAGTTAAAGTTCATCAATCCCTCTGGTGCCCCCTCAATAAACCAGACATATTTCATGGTGTCCCTGAGTTTCAGGCCCCATTCCACTAGGCTTCCCAGGTCAGAGTGACCCCATTCCACTAGGCTTCCCAGGTCAGAGTGACCCCA
>JACXGK010006782.1:8994-27730 GCA_016801125.1 Novumbra hubbsi | reverse complement strand
CCCACAACACACACTCCCACAACACACACCTCAACACACACTCCCACAACACACACCCAAACAAACACTCCCACAACAAACACTCCCACAACACACACTCCCACAACACACACTCCCACAACCCAACAAACACTCCCACAACACACATTCCCACAACACACACTTCCACAAAAAACACTCTCCCACAACACACTCCCACAACACACACCCCAACAAACACTCCCACAACACACACTCCAACAAATACTTCCACAACACACACTCCAACAAACACTCCCACAACACACAGTTCAACAACACACACCCCAACACAAACTCCAAAAAACACACAGTCCAACAACACACACCACAACAAACACTCCCGAATGTCGTCCCTTTCAAGATTCCGTCAAAAAATATCTAAGACGCTCTTTTTTCCATCGTCAGTGTCTTCCTCTAACCTGCTGCTGTGACTTGTGTTAGTTCATTTCAGAATGCCTCCGTGTATTTCGGAGTATTCCTTAGGCTTCTATTTAGTTCTTTGTATAGATCTTTAAATAGAGCGGTAACGGATGTCTGAGCTATTGATGTAATGAATTGTAAAAACATAAGCAAAGGCTTCTCTGTATTGCCTAATAAATATATGGACAGGACATCTTTCTCCAACTTCTCATTAGTTACAGGATTTTGGCCGTAATTAAACTTTGTTATGACACTTGAACCTTCTGGGATCTATAACCTATTCATAACGTTTTATGAACATAATGTAATACTGCACTTTCACCTTTTTGGTTTATATTATACCTTCACAACCCTTTATAAACATGATATAACATCCTCAGATGAATTTAAAGACTCACCATCCTCATCTGTCTGTAGCTCCAGCGCTGTGCTCTCTTTCACCCCCTCCGGATTCTTCAGGACCAGTTTGACAGACAGGTTGGTGTAGGGGGACAGGTTGTGGATAGTGTGTTGGGGGTCACGACCCTGGGTGTCATAACACACCTCCTCCCGGTTCTCCTCTTTGCCGGCCATGTGGTACCGGTACTGTACCGTTAAGTTGTAGCTATGGCAACGCGTCACGTTGTAGCCAAACGGCTCCCAGCGAATGGTAACCTGTTTAGATTGGACGTCAACCACTTCAAGATGCCTGGGGCTGTGAATGGGCTCTGTAGAGCACAGTGGAAAGACATGTTTCAACTGTTATTGGTGAATCTTGATTGTTATTGGTGAATCTTGATTGTTATTGGTGAATCTTGATTGTTATTGGTGAATCTTGATTGGACAAGGGTTTGACAACACATTCTAATTCACAGCGACAACTATGGGGAGAAGGTGCTGCATAAACCAAATGTTGGTGCCTTAAAAACTCATAGATTCGTTTTATTTTCTAGGGCAATAATGTTCACTCAGACTTTAATGCCTGGGTTTGACTGTGCCAGTTAATTCTGAGATTCTAGACTGTGTCAGTTCATTGTGAGATGTTAGACTGTGCCAGTTCATTGTGAGATGTTAGACTGTGCCAGTTCATTCTGAGATGTAAGACACAACAAGGACAAACATCAAAGCCTCAGGTCTGCTGGTGATGGTCTTCCAGTATGGAACATATCATCCCTTTAGATAGTGTAACTCCTTATATTCTCTGCAGACTCACCCTTCTTACACTTCCTCCCCCTCTTCCCCCTCCACCCAGACCTGGTCTCCGATAAAAGGGCTTTTATTGCCAGGGGAAACATTTGTTTACATTGCCAAAGCAAGCGGAACATATTAAAGATAAAATATATAAATAATAAAAGAATAATACATTCTATGTAGCTATGGTAACACAAGTACACTGAAAATGCATTT
This sequence comes from Novumbra hubbsi, assembly GCA_016801125.1. NCBI lineage: Eukaryota > Metazoa > Chordata > Actinopteri > Esociformes > Umbridae > Novumbra > Novumbra hubbsi. The sequence continues at coordinate 25,903 of JACXGK010006782.1, read as the reverse complement.
ATTCATGTTTTATTATTTGTTTTATTAATCATGATATAATTTTGTAAATGTCAGTAACCAAGCCGTTTGCGTATTTTAAATAACCTTTAAAGGGTTGCATCAACATATTGGCCAGCAATCGGTTTCAAACTATTGCTATGAAAAGGTTGATTATGTGTTACCGACTGTACATTATTCCGTATTGCTATGAAAAGGTTGATTATGTCTTACCGACTGTACATTAATCCGTATTGCTATGAAAAGGTTGATTATGTGTTACCGACTGTACATTAATCCGTATTGCTATAAAAAGGTTGATTATGTCTTACTGACTGTACATGAATCCTTATTGCAATGAAAAGGTTGATTATGTGTTACTGACTGTACATTTATTGTCGCTGTCCCTGGAATGTGGATAATTTATAATACATATTAACAAAATAATATCTACTATTGCAGAAAAATAATGTATTTACTTTATTATCCTTTTTCTATTCAATGTGCTTATTTTTGTTATCGTATAATATTTGTATAGATGAATTGGCATTTGCTGAACTAGAAGCATTATCAGAAGCAACACGTGTGTATTTTCCGACACAACTGTTTGTTCAGAATTGCTTGTACATCTATGCACGTTTGTAAACTTTTGAGTTTTTGCGGCCATGTGTCTCTATATTTTAATAATACTTTTTAACTAGATGTAATATTAGGGTGGAATCATTTTAAAAGACTATAATAAGTCCGATCTATACCAAATTGGCGTGCCATCTTAATATCGTGACTTCTGTTAGTTTGTTGGATGTGACTGCTAACCTAGAGAACCACTGGGTCCATCTGCTCTTTACAATGTTTCTTGTAGAATAACAAAAGCCTGATATTCATTGTGTTAGATAAGTTGGAGTGTCGGCCCATTATGCCAACAGCAGAGCATGTCAGGCCTTGTATGTCCCAAGGTGAGATCTGATTTGTGTTTTATGTAGTCTAGCTTTGGACCTTGAGCTGTGAGCAGAGCTTGCTGGGCATTTGAAACATGCCTCTAAGGTTACAGGTCAGGGTTTGTGTGGGTGTTGAAGTGAGGAGGTGACCTGGGCATGTGTGCAGCTTCTCTCTGCATCCACTCTTTCTCTCTTTCTCTCCTCTCTTTCTCTCCTCTCTTTGTCTCCTCTCTTTCTCTCCTCTCTTTCTCTCCTCTCTTTCTCTCCTCTCTTTCTCTCCTCTCTTTCTCTCCTCTCTTTCTCTCCTCTCTTTCTCTCCTCTCTTTCTCTCCTCTCTTTCTCTCTTTCTCTCTGGGTCTATAACTGCCCCATCACTTCTCTCTTTCCTGTCTCTCCCACACTTTTCTTTTCTCACTCCCTCCGTCTTCTTCTACGAGAGGCATCAGCCAAGCAGCCAGAAACCAAGGTAATGAGATCAATTTCCCTCCCAGGTTAGAGCTTCAGTCCGTTTCTCTGGAATTCAACACTTTTCCACCTATTAGGGGCTGTCTGGGCTCAACTTGCTGTTACCCAGGAGACACACACACAGGTCCTAGGCTACGGTGCTACAGGCTATACTGTGTGAATGGGTTACAGAGGAGAGGAGAGAAAAGGAGAGAAGGAGAAGAGTAGAAAATGAGGCGGGGACAAAACAAAAGGACAAAAGCAGGGATCAAACAAAGCAACTCACATTCAAAGCAGCCATAAGTGCCGAACAATTCTCAACATGTGAAGATTCCTGTAACAACTCACATATGTGAATCAAAACAGCAATAAGAGCCGTACGATTCTCAACATGTGACAAGTCCTGTAGCAACTCACGTACGTGAGTCAAAACAGCAATTGAAGTTGTGTGATTCTAAAAATGGGACGATTCCTGTAACATCCACGGTTCAGCTCAGAGGCCTTTGTTCCAATTCTATTTAATTTGCCTGATGACCAGAGTGACAATGAGAATCCATCAGTGTTAATCCTCCTAAACATCCATTAATCAGCCAATTACGAATAAGCAGGGCGAAGAACACACGGCTCAGCACTGTACACACAAACCAGACGTTCTCACAGAATTAGGTCACGACACCAGACATGATTGAAGTCTGGGAGAAAACAAAAAGTGAGAGACAGAGAAAATGAGAGATAAAGAACAGGCTGGCACTCCTAAAAGAAAGAGGAACGAGGGAAGGGAGAGGTGTGATCTGTCCATCTATCCTGTGCCTTAATAGAGAAGTTGAAAGTACCAGGGAAGAGGAAAGCCCTGAGGAGACAGAATCATCAGCAGATTGAAGACATAGGCGTGTGGTGTTTGTGGAGTGTGTTTGTGGTGTGTGTGGTGTGTGTGGTGTGTTTGTGGTGTGTGGTGTGTGTGTGGTGTGGTTATGAGGTAGGGACTGAGACACCACCAACGAGGAAGGGACAAGGACGAATATTGATTTAAAATTTACAAACTGCTGAAAAGTTCTCGGCTGAAGGTTGACACAACTTTTTAATCTCATAGCAGATCTCAACGGTTATTGATTTTTCTTGAGAAACTTGGTAATATTTTGTTTTCGATATCTCCTGGGCATCTGATGGGAGTCTGGAAAGCCAACAGAATTATTCTGTAGTATCCACAAAATCGATGTCTCCCAACCTCTTCCATTCTGGGGAGAGACAAGCCAACATCACAAGCTCTTGACATTCACAAAATCTCTTTTAGCTAATTTTCTTTTAATAAATTAAGTAAACAGTAATAGATGCAAACCATTATTATCATTATTATTTTGTATCAATATTGTTGTTATTAGCTCAAAGTCAAAATGAAATGAAAATGGGCTTCAAATGTGTCCTGAGGTTCTTGGTCTAAACCCCGGCCTCCCTGCAGAGCTGTGTCATAGTCTAAACATGGTCTAGTCAACTCCCGGTGCTAAGCTGGTGCTTGCAATCTTGTTCATGGTTGCTGGACAGAAAACAACATCTCCTCCATGAACATACATTGGAAAATATTTCCTGGTTCAGTGAGCAGTATGGATAAGAAGCAGAATGGCTTGGTTATACACAAGAGTGATCTTGTTGAACTAGACAACTGTATAAACAGAAAATATACAATAGACAAAATCCTCTTCAACCTTCCCCTGGAATGAATTGACCCCGGACATCTCCTGGTCAGTCAATACATTTGCAGTCTTCAAATGTCATGGTGTATAGAGGTCAACAGACCTTCATGACAGTGATGAGAAGGCTAATTCATCTCTAATCTACAAACACAGGGCATTCCCTCTGACGTTTGCTTTCCTCCAATTTAAAGACAAAACACCCAAAACTCTAATAAAAAAACACTTTAAATACCAATCAGACCAAGTAGATGACAAAAATAAATAAATGATCAGATGTAGAATATGCCTTCTGCTCTTTAAAATCACTGCAGCGTTCAGGAAAATCAAAAAAGATCCACAAAGAAAACAGAACTTTAAAACCCTCTATATGCGGAACTATCTGTCGGCGGTACAGCTGAGGGGAATGGTTACACTGCCGGACCAGGAAATGATAGGGTGGCCAGGCACACAAATCAAATTAGACCACTAACCCTCAAAGTGACAAATGCACTTAAGTGTGAACTTCAAGAAAATGTCTGGCTGGCTAGGAGAGGGAGAGAGAACGTACGGATCCCAAATATCAGCATAATCCCTATCTAGTGCACTTCTTTTGACTATAAAACACCCCACTATAAATATATTCTTATCCACCCTATAGGGGACCTTAAACTATACAGGGTACTCTAAACCATACAGTGTACCCTAAACCATACAGGTCACCCTAAACCATAAAGGGCATTCTAAACCAAACATGGTACCTTAAACCATACCGGGTACTCTAAACCATACAGTGTACCCTAAACCATACAGGGTACCCTAAACCATAGAGGGCATCCTAAAGTATATAGGGCATCCTAAACCAAACAGGGTACCTTAAACCATACCGGGTACTCTAAACCATACAGTGTACCCTAAACCATAGAGGGTACCCTAAACCATACAGGGCATCCTAAACCATACAGGGTACCCTAAACCATAGAGGGCTTCCTAAAGTATATAGGGCATCCTAAACCAAACAGGGTACCTTAAACCATACCGGGTACTCTAAACCATAGAGGGTACCTTAAACCATACCGGGTACCCTAAACCATAGAGGGTACTCTAAACCATACAGTGTACCCTAAACCATACAGTGCACCCTAAACCATAGAGGGCATCCTAAAGTATATAGGGCAGCCTAAACCATAGAGGGCATCCTAAACCATACAGGGCATCCTAAACCATAGAGGGCATCCTAAACCATAGAGGGCATCCTAAATCATAGAGGGCATGCTAAAGTATATGGGGCAGCCTAAACCATACAGTGTACCCTAAACCATACAGGGTACCCTAAACCATACAGGGTACCCTAAACCACAGAGGGCATCCTAAACCATAGAGGGCATCCTAAAGTATATAGGGCAGCCTAAACCATACAGTGTACCCTAAACCATACAGGGTACCCTAAACCATACAGGGTACCCTAAACCACAGAGGGCATCCTAAACCATACAGGGCATCCTAAACCATACAGGGCATCCTAAACCATATAATGTACACTAGACTAGGGCTTCTCAAACTCTTTCTCGCACAACCCCAGAACCAAATGTTTCAAATATTGTGGCCCACTGGCTGGAGGGTCTCATTTCTAGGAGGCTTATTTTCATTGGAAGTTTATTGCTTCTATCAGCTGTTTGAGAAAGACTGTGGTTATGTAGCCACCAATCCATGTTGTAGGCTATGTTTATTTGCTAGCTAATAAAAGCGAGCACTCTGCAAGAACTGTTTGAGTGTGGCTCCATAGATTTAGGTCACTGTTAACCTGTGCAACAGTTTCAACCAAACAGTTTTCGTTCTGTGATGGCAGTGTTAATTGAAAAATATTAAAATGTTACATATTTAGCCTATTCTAGATGTATTCCAACTTACATACAATAAGGTGGATGTCAGGTGCATCAAAAACGTCTTAAATGTAATTTTAATTTATTTATTCTACAAATCATCTAACAACCCAAAATCCTCTGGCAACCCAATAGACGATTGTGACCCCAACTATAAGAACAACGGCACTAGACTATATACAATGCCTATGTAAAGTATTCACCCCCCTTGGAAGTTTCACCCTTTTGTTGCTTTAATTCATAAAATCATGGTCAATATCAAGTGAGAACAGAGTTTTACAAACTAATGTCAATTAACTCAAAATATATCGTGTCAAATAAGTGTTTGCATAAATATTCACACCCTTGAAAGTGACTGACCTAATTCAACAGAGGTCCAGCTAGTTCATGCCAGCAGTGTCACAATTAGTGAAATGGTGCAACTGAGTGCAGTTGATGTGTGTCAAGTGATTTCAGTATAAAACACCTGTGTCTGGGAGGTCCAGTCTCTGGTCCATCAGTACTCCTACTACAATTGCAACACGAAGACAAAAGAACACTCCAAGCAGCAGAAATGCAGTGTCCAGATGTGCCAGCCTGATTGAGACATGTCCACACAGACTCAGTGCTGTGATTGCAGCCAAAGGTGCATCTACTAAATACTGACCTGCAGGGGGCGAATATTTATGCAATCATCTACTTTACCTTTTATATTTTTAAGTAATTTATATGATTGTGTAAAAATCTGTTTTCACTTTTTATAGGCATTGTAGTGCACACTAGACCAGATAGTGTACCCTAGACCATTAAGTGTACCCTAAACCATATAGTACACTTAACCATATAGTGTAAATTAGACAGTATAGTGTATACTAGACTATACAGTGTACACTACACTATATGAAAGAGGATATAAGTGATGAGGTGTCATTCTGTAGGAGGGTTCATGAAGAATGTCAAAACGTCTCTTATCTGAAGAGCAAAAGTCCTTCTCTCCTCTAATTCTCATTTCCACGCTAAAGCCACACTTCAACTCCTTTTCAGAATAATTACCGGGGGTGAACATGAAGCAGTGTTGATGAACGGAGAGGGGGGTGAGGTCATTAAAAATGACTTATGAGGTTATTAAAAGGTTAAAGACAAACACATGATGGAAACCCATTATCTGACAATGACTCCAACACATCACTACTAGATCTAAAAACAGACAATGTAACAAATTACTTATCACCACAATGTTTGCCATTTGTCAAGACACGCAACAGTCGACACGCAACAGTCGTCCATTCCTATAAAATAAACCACAATCTGGCCGATCAAGCCACATGGAACCGCCCCCCACTCACAGCCCAACACCCTATGACTCATTAAAAACACTCACAGCCCAACACCCTATGACTCATTAAAAACACTCACAGCCCAACACCCTATGACTCATTAAAAACACTCACAGCCCAACACCCTATGACTCATAAAAACCACTCACAGCCCAACACCACATGACTCATAAAAAACTCACAGCCCAACACCCTATGACTCATAAAAAACACTCACAGCCCAACACCCTATGACTCATAAAAAACACTCACAGCCCAACACCACATGACTCATAAAAAACACTCACAGCCCAACACCCTATGACTCATAAAAACCACATCACACCCCAACACCCTATGACTCATAAAAACCACATCACAACCCAACACCCCATGACTCATAAAAACCACTCACAGCCCAACACCACATGACTCATAAAAAACACTCACAGCCCAACACCACATGACTCATAAAAAACACTCACAGCCCAACACCCTATGACTTATAAAAAACACATCACACCCCAACACCCCATGACTCATAAAAACCACATCACAGCCCAACACCCCATGACTCATAAAAACCACATCACAGCCCAACACCCTATGACTCATAAAAACCACATCACTAGTTCACGTCAAAAGGTGTCACAATCCTCAGAGGTTGAAGAACAGGAAACATCCGCTGGCTCCCTGGCGCTCCCAACTCCGTCATCTGAGATGAAGGGCTGCATCTCACACTTCCACACACACACACACACAGACACAGTTTAATCTGAACTGAATGGGCGGCTGCACTGAACGGCTGATGGCTCCTATAAATCCTTCAGTGTGTAGAAAGAAGGTGAGAGGAGCCAGTGGAGGAGGCAACCATTTCAATGCAGTCTTATAGAATTAACGTGTCCCAAAAAGCACCATGGTCCCTAAGCAGGACAATACTTCTGACCAGGGCTCTGCAGTAGAGCTTGACACAGGGAGAAGAGTGCAATTCAGGACGTTTCCTCAGAAAGGGCATTTGAGTGACACCTGATGAGGTGAGGAAGCTATTACTTCAGCCTACTGTGACTATAAACATCACATTATATATATATTGCATGACATTACCCCTGTATAGGACAGAGCTTTGATATGTCAAGCAGTGCCCGGCTAGATCTCTTCAATAAAGCGTCAAGCATCACAGCATCACGCCACAACAGGATGAGACACTTTAAACCAATAGGTTATTTGACACCACTGCCTTTGCTTACAAACAATCAAATATCGGGGGAGTTAGAGTTTAGGTCCTGGAAATATTACTTTAATATCAAAAAATACGGTGTATATTTATATAGCTTCACAGTTATAACAGTGAAATAGTCGCTCAAAGGGACGGGATGACTTCGCTCCAGCGATTCAGTATCAGCTGCCTTTTTAAATATATGTATGTTTTTTACTTAAAATGTTTATCTGGTGAGACTGACGGGGTCTGAGAAAGACCATGGAGTGTAGAACAAATAATGTACTGGTGACTATAGGGAAAGAACATTCAATTTAGAACAAACATTCTACTGGTGACTAAAGAAAGTAATATACAGTTCCCGCAAATATTGACCAGATCTGTAAGAGCCCTGGGGTTAGAGTGGCCTTCACACTGGGATCCTGATTGGTGCTAGTCAGTGGACCTCTTTAGAGAGCCAATCACAATGGAATCCAGATTGGTGCTAGTCAGTGGACCACTTTACAGAGCCAATCACAATGGAATCCAGATTGATGCTAGTCAGTGGACCTCTTTTGCGTATCATTTACACTGGGATCCAGATTCTTGCTAGTCAGTGGACCTCTCCCCCTCCAGCCCACGCCCCCCACCTGATGGAACTAAATCATCTGGATCTGACATTTAGACACAACTATTAGTGAAGGTTTTTCATCATGACGTTGGCTTGACATTTAAATAATGTTTTCTAAATTATCAGAGGATTACAACCCTCCTGTTAACTCTAATGGGCTGCTCATCCAACATGTAACCTTTATCATGATAAATGGATAACAAGATTAAATCCAAACGTGACACAAACCTCATAAACAGTGGCCATGTAAAAACGTGCTGACTCGGAGAGCGACGTGGAATGGTGTCCCTAGTTGTAGTTAACTACTGTGTGTGTGTGTTTGTCTTGAAGGGCGTGTGTGTGTTTGTCAAGAAGTGTGTGTGTATGTGTTTGTCTTGGAGTGTTGGTGTGTGTTTGTCGAGAAGTGTGTGTGTATAGGGCAAAGGAGAGAGCCATTAGTCCTGGATGAAAAGAAACAAATTGGCCATGTCCACCGCAGACAGAATTTTAAGGGAAACTAGCTGTGTATGTGTGTGGAGGGGGTGGGGTTTACTGAGACTGTGTGGTTGTATGTCCAGTATGTATGTAGTATTTGCGTGTGTCTGATTGCTGCATGCATTAGAGAAACGGTTGATATGATCTGCAGCTTGCCACAGACACTGTATTGTTAAAACTAGTACCGCCAGGCCTTTCAGATCCCCAGTACCACCAGGCCTTTCAGACCCCCAGTAACATCAGGCCTTACAGATCCCCAGTACCATCAGGCCTTTCAGACCCCCAGTACCATCAGGCCTTACAGATCCCCAGTACCATCAGGCCTTACAGATCCCCAGTACCATCAGGCCTTTCAGACCCCCAGTACCATCAGGCCTTTCAGACCCCCAGTACCATCAGGCCTTACAGATCCCCAGTATACCAGGCCTTTCAGACCCCCAGTAACATCAGGCCTTACAGACCTCCAGTACCACCAGGCCTTTCAGATCCCCAGTACCATCAGGCCTTTCAGACCCCCAGTACCATCAGGCCTTACAGACCTCCAGTACCACCAGGCCTTTCAGATCCCCAGTACCACCAGGCCTTTCAGATCCCCAGTACCACCAGGCCTTTCAGACCCCAGTACAGCCGGGCCTTTCAGACCCCCAGTACCACCAGGCCTTTCAGACCCCGTAACGCCCGGCCTTTCAGATCCCCAGTACCACCAGGCCTTTAAGACCCACAGTAACATCAGGCCTTACAGACCCCCAGTAACGTCAGGCCTTACGGACCCCCAGTAACATCAGGCCTTTCAGACCCCCAGTACCACCAGGCCTTTCAGACCCCCAGTACCACCAGGCCATTCAGACCCCCAGTACCACCAGGCCTTACAGACCCCCAGTAACATCAGGCCTTTCAGACCCACAGTAACATCAGACCTTACAGACCCCCAGTAACATCAGGCCTTTCAGACCCCCAGTACCACCAGGCCTTTCAGACCCCCAGTACCACCAGGCCTTTAAGACCCACAGTAACATCAGACCTTACAGACCCCCAGTAACATCAGGCCTTTCAGACCCACAGTAACATCAGACCTTACAGACCCCCGTAACGCCCGGTCTTTCAGACCCCGTAACGCCCGGCCTTTCAGACCCCGTAACGCCCGGCCTTTCAGACCCCCAGTACCACCAGGCCATTCAGACCCCCAGTAACATCAGACCTTATAGACCCCCAGTAACATCAGGCCTTTAAGACCCACAGTAACATCAGGCCTTTCAGACCCCCAGTAACATCAGGCCTTTCAGACCCCCAGTAATGCCAGGCCTTTTAGGCCTTTTTTTCACGAAATTGGACTTGCGGAGTGCCTACAATTTAGTACGCATCAGAGAGGGGGATGAGTGGAAGATGGCCTTTAGTACCACCTTCGGCCATTACGAGTATCTTGTGATGCCGTATGGATTGATAAATGCTCCGTCAGTCTTTCAATCCTTTGTGGACGACATATTTTGGAGCATGCGAAGCCAGGGGGTGGTGGTGTATATTGATGATATCTTAATATACTCCATCACCCGGGCTGAACATGTTACCACGGTCCGCAGAGTTTTGAGGAGACTGATGGAGCATGGTTTGTATGTCAAACTAGAGAAATGCTCTTTCTTCCAGTCATCCACGTCCTTCTTGGGATATAGCATTTCCTCTGGGGGGGTGGAGATGGAAGCCTTGCGTGCCGAAGACGTGCGTAATTGGCCTTCACCAACCACCGTTAAGGAGGTTCAAAGGCTTTTGGGTTTTGCCAACTACTATCGCAGGTTTATCCGGGGTTTTGGCAAAGTGGCAGCTCCGATTACCTCACTGTTGAAGGGCGTGCCAACCCGGTTGCGACTCGCATCATGGCCCCGGAGATGTGGGAGGTGGACACGGACATTCGTAGAGCACTTTGGGCGGAGCCTTCCCCACCTCAATGTCCGGAGGGTTGCATGTATGTGCCGGAGGAGGTGCGGGACAGGCTCCTATGTTGGGTAAAGGGTAAATACTGGTGGCCTACGTTGGCTAGAGACGTCAGGATTTACGTCTCCTCTTGCTCGATTTGTGCCCAGAGTAAGACTCCCAGGCATTTACCCTCAGTAAGTTACTTCCATTACCTATTCCACGGCGACCATGGTCTCATTTGTGTATCGATTTCCAAACGGATTTACCTCTTTCCCAGGGCTTCACCACTGTCCTGGTCGTTGTGGAAAGGTTTTCGAAGGCCTGTTGTTTGCTTCTCTTGCCCGGCATCCCAACGGCCCTGCAGACCACGGAAGCCCTGTTTACTCATGTCTTCAGGCACTATGGGGTCCCGGGGGATATTGTGTCTGACCGGGGTCCCCAATTCACTTCCAGGGTCTAGAAGGCGTTCGTGGGGAAGTTGGGGGTCGCGGTCAGCCGTAGCTCTTGGTTCCACCCTGAGTCCAACGGCCAGGTAGAAAGGGTTAACCAGGAGGTCGGCAGGTTCTTGCACGCGTATTGCATGGACCAACCAGCGCGGTGGGACGACCACCTGCCGTGGGCAGAGTATGCCCAAAATTCCCTCTGGAGCTCCTCCACCCAACTGACGCCATTTCAATGCGTGCTTGGGTACCAACCGTCCCTGGGCCCATGGAATACGGAGCCTTTCATGTGTCTCTCCTCAGGCCAATGGTGACTGGTCCCCTCCAGGAGCATGCGGTGCGGGGGACTCCCCCTCCGCCGTTGGACATGGACGGGACCCCTGCGTATGCGGTGCGGTCACTTCTGGACTTACGGCTTCGGAGGGGGGGTCTGCAGTATCTCATAGAGCGGGAGGGTTACGGCCCGGAGGGACGGAGCTGGGTACCCCGGACGGATGTTCTCGACCCTTCGCTCATTCGAGATTTTCATCAACGGCGTCCGGACCGCCCTGCTCCATGTCTTCCGGGTCGTCCACGGGGCCGGCGGCCTTGCACAGCTGGAGCTGCGCCCATGTCCTGTGAATGCATCCCTCCCTGATTCCTAACAGGTGCTACCTGTTAACTAGGTATATAAGCCCTTGTGTGTCTAGTCTCTGTGTCCGTGATTGTTACTTGTTTTGTGTAAAATACTAGTAGATTGCCCAGCACTAGTGTGTCACCCTTTAATTCTGACAGTGTTCTTTGATTGTTTCGTTCCCCAAGCACGCTTTTCCTTTTCTCCTCACGTAGCAGACGCGTAGGCTATACAGTACAAGGAAGTAAATAAACGGAATCCTTGTTACTCACCTCCCTGCGCCTTGGTCCTCCTTACTCCACCATCACAGCAAGGGCCAGGAACGTCTCCTAAAGTTAATTCAGTGCTGGAGCTTGCTCAGAAATGCCAAGGTGTGAGTGCATCTGCATGCAAGGTGAGGCAAGACTTTTGGAGGTTGGCCTAGTGTCAAGAAGGGCAGCAAAGGAACTATTTCTCTCCAGTAAAAAACATTTGGGGGCTGACTGACATTCTGCAAAAGGTACAGGGATTGGACTGGTGCGGATTGGGGTAAAGTCATTTTTTAAATGTTCAATTGTTTGGGACATCTGGAAAAAGGCTTGTTCAGAGAAGAAAAGGTGGGTGCTACCATCAGTCCTGTGTCATGCCAACAGTAAAGCATCCTGAGACCATTCATGTGTGGGGTTGCTTTTCAGCCAAGGGAGTAGGCTCACTCAAAATGTTGCCTAAGAACACAGCTATGAATGAAGAATGGTGCCAAAACATCTTCCAAGCGCAACTTCTCCCAACCATCCAAGAGCAGTTTGTTGACGAACCATGCCTATTTTCAGCATGATGTAGCACCTTGCCATTAGACAACAGTGATAACTAAGTGTCTCTGGGAACGAAACATTTAAATGTTTGGACCATTGCCAGCAAACTCCCCAGACCATAATCCCATTGAGAACGTATGGTCAAACCTCAAGAGGCGGATGGACAAACAAAAACCAACGAATTCAGACAAACTATAAGCATTATTTATGCAAAAATGGGCTGCCATCAGTCAGGATGTGGCCCGGAAGTTAGTTGACAGCATGGCAGGGCGAATTGCAGAGGTATTGAAGAAGAAGGGTCAACACTGCAAATATTGACTCTTTACATGTACTTAATGTAATTGTAATTAATAATAGTCTTTGACAGTTATGAAATGCTTGTACTACATATACTACAAAAAGATCTAAAAACACTGCAGCAGCAAACGTTGTGTAAACCAATACTTGATACTTGACAGTAAAACCTAAAATAATGTCCACAAGGTTTTTTTAGCAGGTCCAACATCAAACTTTTAATTTCTGAGGCAGAGTCAGGGAAAAACATACAACTGAGAGATGTTTGAATTGGGGTTACTATAATGTTAAGGCAGGCATGATTACGATTAGGGACAGGCAATGTTAGGCATATGCTTTGGGATAAATGTTAAGCTATTGAAGTTACAGTTAGGGTGGGCAAGGTAAGGATCATGATGAGTTTAAGTTATGGTTAATATGGGGTTAAGAAAAGGTAGGGGTGGTGTTCAGTAAAGGTTAGGGAGGTGTTAAGAAAAGGTAAGGGTAGTGCTCAGTAAAGGCTAGGGTGGTATTAAGGTTAACGTGGGGTTACGAAAAGGTAAGGGTGGTTTTCAGTAAAGGTTAGGGTGGGGTTGAGTTAAGGAGAGGGTTAAGCGATAGAGGACATAAGGAATACATGTTGTGTGTGTGTGTGTTTGTCTACTGCATTGTGCTGCTGAGGGTTATATGAGGTCTGGCTCCAAACAGACTCTAAGAGCTATTTTATCTAAGAAGAAATACCACTGTCACAACAGCAGATAACATCCCCTGTTTGAGTGAGAGACGCCAAGAGATAGATTAAAAAAAAGAAAGGAGGGAAACTGAGACAGAGAGATATGAGGAAAGAGAGAGAGAGAGACAGACAAGGACAGAGACAAGTAAGGATAAAACCAAGAGAGTAAGATAGTGAATCAAAGGAGAGTAACAGAGAAAAGAACAGGCCGAGAGATTTTGTCAGAGGTTGTGACATCCCACTATAACAACAGGCCTACAGTCTCTATATAAACAGTTTCAGCTCTTGGTTCCAGTCTCAAATATAAATGGTGTCAGCTCTAGGTTCCAGTCAATATAAACAGTGTCAGCTCTAGGTTCCATTCAATATAAACAGTGTCAGCTCTGGGTTCCAGTCTCCATATAAACGGTTTCAGCTCTGGGCTCCATTCTCAAATATAAATGGTGTCAGCTCTGGGTTCCAGTCTCTATATAAACAGTGTCAGCTCTTGGTTCCAGTCAATATAAACAGTGTCAGCTCTGGGTTCCAGTATCAATATAAATGGTGTCAGTTCTGGGCTCCAGTCTCAAATATCAATGGTGTCAGCTCTGGGATCCAGTCATAATATAAACAATGTCAGCTCTGGGTTCCAGTCTCAATAAAAACAGTGTCAGCTCTGGGTTTCAGTCACAATATAAACAGTGTCAGCTTTAGATTCCAGTCTCTGTATAAACAGTGTCAGCTCTGGGTTCCAGTGTCAATATAAATGGTGTCAGTTCTGGGATCCAGTCATAATATAAACGGTGTCAGCTCTGGGCTCCAGTCTCAAATATAAATGGTGTCAGCTCTGGGATCCAGTCATAATATAAATGGTGTCAGCTCTGGGTTCCCGTCTCAAAATAAACAGTGTCAGCTCTGGGATCCAGTCATAATATAAACGGTGTCAGCTGGGCTTCAGTTTGCCTGCTATTGCTGTCACTTATCTTTCCCTCGCTCTAACTCACTCTAAACTGCCTGCCTGCGAGGTCTCAATGTGAGTCTGGGTGTTACTGTGTGTGTGTCAGCAACCTCTGCATATTTATTTGTCTCATTTTATTACACATTAGGAGTATGCAGGCAGCGATAGGGGAGAGCAATACCATCCATATAATGACACGCTTTTAACACTTATCAAATCATTTTCATATCGCTAGAGGCCCAAATCAAACAATGATCTGCATCCTACAGTGATGCCGCAGGAAAACATACAGAGAGAGATAAAGGAATGAATACCTACAGAATGAGAGGAGGGATGTAAATGTAAATCTAAGGATGAAGCCAAAGAGAGGTAGAGAAGAGGGGTACCTACCCACAGCCATGGAAGGACCCAGAAAGAGAGGTAGAGAAGAGGGGTACCTACCCACAGCCATGGAAGGACCCAGAAAGAGAGGTAGAGAAGAGGGGTACCTACCCACAGCCATGGAAGAACCCAGAAAGAGAGGTAGAGAAGAGCCATGGAAGGACCCAGAAAGAGAGGTAGAGAAGAGGGGTACCTACCCACAGCAATGGAAGAACCCAGAAAGAGAGGTAGAGAAGAGGGGTACCTACCCAAAGCCATGGAAGGACCCAGAAAGAGAGGTAGAGAAGAGGGGTTCGAATGGAGTGATGAATATATAAAGTACTGTATTCCATGGTAGCCAGATGATGGCAGGGTAAAACCAGAGAACATGCACACCCACAAACACACACACAAGCAGTCTGATGATCAGAAGGATTTACTGGGCCTTGGTCAGCCAACACTCGATCAAATCCTCCTTTATGAGGTTGGTGATATATGAAGGTGTCATGATGGTGGAGGACGTGGTTCCAAGGTGGCCTGGTCAATGCCTGTATAGAAAACTATCAACACAAGACAGCTTGCCCTGTATGCTTTCTCATGAACAGGATACAGCTGTCTGAAGGCCCTCTGAATAAAATCCTTTTCCATTTGCACTGTGGAAGTTCGCAGTTAGGAAGTTTTCTTTAAGAAAATAATTACTAGGTTGTCGTGCACACTTCAAGTAATCATGGATTATTATCAGGATCATACCACACATATAAACACACATACCAGCATATACACACAAACATGTCTGCAACTAATGACAAAAATGCTTAGCAACCACCTGGTAAATTCAGAAGATATAGAATAATCTGTGTAACCTATAGATCTCACTGCTCGACAGACTGTGTGTATGGTTGAGCCAGAATGTCAAGCCCAGTACACGGTGTACCAAAGACTGTAAATCAAAAGGATCCTATGGACTGGAATTCACTGGATCCTGAAGGGTAATCAGTCTTTTGTTACTTCAGATTATTGAACGACTTGCAAAATAGCTGACCCAACCATCTGCAGTAAGTGTGTGTGTGTGTGTTTGTGTGTTTAGTGCCTTAGTAAATACACAGAACAGTAGTATCAGCACTTGTAGTAAACTACATAGATTGGGCATGATGACGAGGAGGGTGACCGCAGTTCAATCACTGTCTAAACTGATTTAGAGGTGAATATATTGATTGTAGCAAAACATTTGACTTTATTAAACTGATTTAGAGGTGAATATATTGATTGTAGCAAAACATTTGACTTTATTAAACTGATTTAGAGGTGAATATATTGATTGTAGCAAAACATTTGACTTTATTAAACTGATTTAGAGGTGAATATATTGATTGTAGCAAAACCTGTGACTTTATTAAACTGATTTAGAGGTGAATATATTGATTGTAGCAAAACATTTGACTTTATTAAACTGATTTAGAGGTGAATATATTGATTGTAGCAAAACCTGTGGCTTTATTAAATTGATTTAGATGTGAATATATTGATTGAAGCAAAACCTGTGGCTTTATTAAATTGATTTAGATGTGAAAATAGTGATGGTAGTACAACCTGTGACTTTATTAAACTGATTTAGAAGTGAGCATAGTTCTTGTAATAAAACCAGTGCCTGCAAAAGCGATTACCAGGTGAATAAAGTGGTTGTAGTTAAACCTATGACTTTAATAAACGGATATAGAGAATAATATAGTGTTTGTGGTTAAACCTGTGACTTGACTAAACTGAATATGAAGTTAATATAGTGATTGTAATAAAACCTGTAATAATCAAATTAAACTGAATAGAGGGATCTCTAACAAATGTTGGACTCCTCTTTGGCAAAGTGTGGATAAATGCCAAAGTGGATTGTCATTGATGGGTGATATAACGGTTTTAAATGTTTCGATTTAGTGGTTCTCCCCTTGGTCTGTCTCTTGAGGTTCTCCCCTTGGTCTGTTACTTGAGGTTCTCCCCCTGCTCTCTGTTACTTGAGGTTCTCCCCCTGCTCTCTGTTACTTGAGGTTCTCCCCCTGGTCTGTTACTTGAGGTTCTCCCCCTGGTCTGTCACTTGTGGTTCTTTCCCTGGTCTGTTACTTGAGGTTCTCCCCCTGGTCTGTCGCTTGTGGTTCTCCCTTTAGGCTGTTACTTGAGGTTCTCCCCCTGGTCTGTTACTTGAGGTTCTCCCCCTGGTCTGTCGCTTGTGGTTCTCCCTTAGGTCTGTTACTTGAGGTTCTCCCCCTGGTCGGTCTCTTGAGGTTTTCCCCCTGGTCTGTTACTTAAGGTTCTCCCCCTGGTCTGTTACTTGAGGTTCTCCCCCTGGTCTGTTACTTGTGGTT
>JACXGK010006781.1:0-21918 GCA_016801125.1 Novumbra hubbsi | reverse complement strand
CGATGGGGAGGGGCGGGGTGTATTAATCAGACGCTGTCCCACATGTATACGCAAATTAGCTGACATCGACCTGCGGTCCAGGGTGACACCGCTGGCCCGATCAAGTGGTTCTGTACCATGGGAGATGGCCACGTCTCTGCACCCTTCGTTGCGACTTATAAAAAAAAGGAAACAAATCACAGCGAGCCTGAGTGAGTCCTATCGAACCACCTTGACTAGTTGCTGGAATTATTATTGAAAGAGTGCCTTCCTTGTTTTTTTTCCTACCGGTAAATTGGTCCGAAAAATAAGTAAATGTAGTCGGCAAATTCATAATTGTAAGCACACAAATATATGTCTTGTGTGCAAACTATCCCTGTTCTAAAATAAGGTGAAATAATTGACAAACTTGATAAATATTTCATATAAGTTCACATTACTGGTCACTTAAGAAAAAGCTATGTGGTTTATCATGAGACTGTAGCACGAACATCTGAGAATTGAGACTAAATTGTGTGCGAATCTCAGTAAAATAAGATAATTATTTCAAATATGCAACAATAGAAACTTTCTCCTTGCCCTATAAAACCATCTTATTCCCATAGACTGCATTTGAATTAGATGAAAATGGCCATTTGTAATTCTGTTCACCCAGAAACAGCAATTTGCGTCACTGCAGTTGCACGTTTGCAGGTTGTTTGGATTTAAGTGGGTCCAATTGCATCTTTATATACCTTGGATTGGCCTGGCTTTGCTTGCTTTATGATGGATTATAACATCAATCTGTCTTCACGTAAAATGTCAGATTGCAGACGTGAACAAAGACAGTATCTATAGAATGCATTCTTTAGAACAACTGTTCTAGTCTTATATTGTCATAACAACCATATTTCATCGGGGCAACTCCAGTCTGCTTTAGGGGGGTCAAAGACACGGGAGTCTAAGTCTTGCTGTTTTGTTTCTTTTCACATCCAAACAGGTACTCCACACTATCTACACGCATGGAACTTTAATCGCCTAATTGTCACAATGGAGTTTGCAGGTGCCCATAATTGCTCTAGTACTTTCCCAGTGTATTGTATCTTGAGGGACAGAGTGGTTGTCTACTGAATGATTGAGGCCTGGATTCAACTAGACCACGTGTGAACACATTCATGGTGTTTTTTTGGCATTGTCGAAGGTGTGACTGTGTTGGTCGTGTTGAGTCGACCAGCTGCTACCCCACATTTACTTCATGTGGGTGTAAAATGTGAAGGATGCAGTATTGGAGGTTGGAACTGTCAGTTCAGCTGTTTCTATAGACGCGATCCCTTGACCTGCAGGTTAACGAGAGAAACAGCTCGTCCTTGTGAATCTTTCAGCACCCTGCTGGGTAATTAGACTTCCCGCGTCAGGCTCGATCTGGAATGCAGAGAAGAAACAGGCTGAAATGTGAAAATATGATTGCATTGATAAGTGAAAGGTACTTGTTGAGTAAAAATTAAAGTAACCTTTGACCTTTCTCAAACTTTTTCTTGTTAGGATCCGTGTATGGGTAACACGTGTCTCAGGCTTTACCAGACCTAGAGCAGTACCAGTTTACCAGACCTTGAGCATTACCAGTTTACACCAGATCTGGAGCAGTACCAGTTTACCAGACCTAGAGCAGTACCAGTTTACCAGACCTAGAGCAGTACCAGTTTGCCAGATCTAGAGCAGTACCAGTTTACCAGACCTAGTGCAGTACCAGTTTACCAGATCTAGAGCAGTACCAGTTTGCCAGACCTAGAGCAGGACCAGTTTGCCAGATCTAGAGCAGTACCAGTTTACCAGATCTAGAGCAGTACCAGTTTACACCAGATCTGTTATTCAACACCTTTCCGATATCAGGGTGCATAAGCGTACTACCTGGATTGCTAACACTCTGGACGTCAGTTGCATTTGTACAGCATCTCCATGAAAAACGCTGGTTCTTGACGATAACTGTTGCAGACACGGGGGTGCATCGTGGACATGCAAACCAAAGTAGAAAAAACAAGCAACTTCAACAGGAATCAAGCTGTGTCTTCATCAAGTGCATTTTTCAAAGAGGTTAGGCTTTGGGATTCTCTGAAGTTTGCCTTTCTGGAATTAAAATGTTAATCAATGCCTTAATCAAGCGAACTGTTCCTCATTATGAGTGCTCATTTAAAAGAGTAAGTGACTGCTTTAATTAACCGTTTCATTTCTAATTAACTACGGGGCCGTGGCCGGGGCCTGTATAGGAGACGACATCCCGGTGTTCAGTCATGCAGGGGCATCTGAAGGTGAGAATTAAGGTCTCGTTAAATAGAAGCCTCCAACTTGTTTGGCCCTTTACACGTTGTTGTTCCGTTCTAGTGCTGACAGGAGAACACATTTGAAAGGCTGCATATATTCCCATAGTCTCTCAGAAATATCAAAACCAGGCTCAATGCAGAATCTCTGTCAGAGAAAAAACTGTGTATGGGGGACAGACCCCTTAAATTCGAATGAATCACGTCAATGGGGGCACATTAAAATTCCCTCAGGACACCAGTTGACAAAGATGAACTAGTCAGGGGGATGTTTGGGGACAATCGTTAGGCCAGTGGGCAGGTGGAATTGACTGGGACTTGAACAGAATAATCATCATTTGGCTATTTATAATGGAGGTCTTTAAGGGGGGTCTGGTGTGTTAGCCAGGATCTGGCCATAATCTGTTGTAAGGCATGGGGTGATGGTACAGCTGGTTATTGACAAAACACACAGGCAAAATGTGGAAGATGTTGTTATGGAAAAGCCAGCATTTTTTAGCAGTTCCTCTACCCAACTTGTGCTTTCACATAGTAAGTCATTAAAACCCTTGCCTTACAAGTACAGCTCTCCATGCCCTGTTTTAGAAGCCTAATTATGATTTATGCCTCTGTTTTAGCTACCTTCTCTGTTGGAGAAGAACTAAGCATGCTATTTTAAAGTTCCCTGAACATTCATTAGGTTTTGGAAAATGTTCCGGCTCTTCCAGGGATGTTTTATTTTGCTGTTACAAGATGTTTCGCTCCTCAAATGCTCGGTTTAAATCTAGACGTATTTTAAAATCTGACCGCGTTTCCACTACTGGTCCGATATGTTACCACCGAACAACCATCTTTCCTCCAGATAATAAAATGTGTGTGTGTGCTGACAAAGAACAGACCAGAGCGATATAAATGACAGACGGTGTTTTGAATCTGTCAGTAACCTATTCCAAACATCCTGTATATAGGAAAATACAGTATCTCCCCCAGCTATCCTGTTTCACTGATTAAGGCAGCGCTACACAGCTGTCGCCTGCAACGTCCAAAGTCTCCCTCTTATAAACTTAAACGATGTCTGGTTTGACACAACACTATCTATGGTGGATCAGCGATTAATACAAATGACTGGAGTCCATCATAACCCAGGCTTATGTGTGTAGAGTTACTTATATTGTAGCCAATAATAAAAGTCAAATAACGTCAAATACTTTTCCTGAGAAAAGTATAGCTGTTTTACTGACTCACCGATTTTGAAATGCTGTTTTCACTGGCAACGTAAAACGCCTCAATATGCCTATTTTCGGATGACTTGAATGTGTAACCCGCTGAACACTTTGAGTTTAGTTTCCCCACACTTGTTTTTGAACAATATCCTTACAAACAGCAATCTTTGCTCTTGTATTCATGCCACAAAAGGTAGCAGATCCACACATTGAGGTAAAATACGCAACTCAATCGAAAACACCGGGCTACTTTGAAATAGAATCTCACTACAGATTCTCCCGCTGACTGATTTTAAGAGGCGTGACCTTACCTCATTTCCCTCGGTTCATTGTGCGGTCGGGGGTCTCGTTTGCGCAGTAGGTGGGGGCGGAGTGAGACGTGTTGGAATTAGCGGAGGCGAGAGCGAATCTGCGGCGCCCGCGCTAATTTCGACCCATCGTCTGCCAGTGGGAGATTCATAATTAAGCATGGAAAGCCATCTGTTTTCCCGGTGAGTTTTCTCCCCCAACCTGAGGGATCCAACGTCTGATATTCTCCCTCCATCTACAGTTGTTTTCTACTCTTACCGGGCCCTAGAATGATTTGGGATCGGTCCATCGTTCCATTCCCACATGCGGGGCTCAGATGTCCCGCAGTGCTACCTAAAGAGAAATGCCTGAGAAAGAGGAAGGGCGAAGTGTCAAATTTGGGGGAGGTGGGTGGGCGATGTTTAGGGGGAGAGACCTGATAAAGCCATAATATAATGCTCAAGTTCAAGGGGCAGTGAAGTTGGTAGTAGTACACTTCACTATCATCCGCTGTGTCTTCTGCAAGACAGAGTTAATTCAAATCATGCATTAAAAGATTCACTTGTATTTTGTTCTAAGACACAACATGATTCTGGGTGTTAAAGTAATGTCCATGGGACCCGAGTGTTGTAAAGTATATATTTCTGGTGCAAAAACGTCTCTCGAAGAGTTTTCTTTTTATGATACCGTGTTAACTATTCTAAACATGTTTAGGGATCGTTCCATTTTTTTTCACCCTTCGTCCTTAGTTGGTGCCGAATGAGAAATGCGGGTGAAAGGGGAAGGGGGGGGGGCGGGAGATGGATCGGCATTGGTCCTTGATTTAACCTCAGTGTCAGGCTGGTGATCAAGGAGCACGAGAGGAATCCACCAAAAATACTCATTGTGGACTTCACAGCCAAGATCCAAAGGTACCTTTTGAAAGAGAGATATCTGTGACTGTGAGCCCAAGGCTAAAACCAGCCAACTGGGCTGGGTGTATTCCCTACAGTGGGAATACATTTTTCTGGGGATGCAAATGTGAGAAAGTAAGAAGATATGTGGGAGTAACTCAACAAACAAGACATAAACCAAAAGATTATCCTGCAATTTTTGTAGTTTGGCCAATTGTGTAATTTTCAGACATTTGCTTCTTGCTTGTGGATCACATACCATTTGGTCAAGTGTTGTTCTGCCTTAGTAAAACGTCACTCTTTTTTTAAATGACGGATGACCAAAATGACACATGACTGGAAAGCTGACATCAATCTTATTTCATTTTAGAGAAAGGGAGACATTCTACAATTCTGCAAAATGTAGGTGTCTCCGTTGTATAATTTTTGATTTACTTTTTAATCTATTGATTGACAATAACACTGTGTGGTGACCTCTAATCTCACAGATGACCCCCCTCCCCCCGTCAACACAATATCTGCATGCATTTGCTGAAGCCAGAAAGCAGAGAATTGATCTGGCAGCAGGGCGTCCGACAGAACCAAACCAGGAAACTAACTTGGCCCGAGGAAGATGATTGTGATGACTGCTGCTTCCGCATGACGAGGAAAAGAGAACTAAATAAAGGCCACGGACCAAACCACAGCTTTCATGTACTCCCGTCACCATAGAGATTCTTGGGAAAGAGTGGAGGAGACGAGGGGACACGTGGAGCGAGGAGGAGTGCTAGGAAGGAGACGAAAGGGAAAGTGTATTTCACATGAATCGAGCAGTGCTCAGAGTAAGGCGGAGGTAGAATATGTCAGTGTAAGTGTGTTGCGATAAACTATACACATCTATAAGAGCCATTGTGCCATTTGTTCCTGGCCCTTTAGCATTACTGTAAGGCTGTTTGGTAGAATCATGGTTTTGTATAAGTCAGGCTCTCCACATGTGGCATGGAGCTGTATAGAAAGGCTTTTAAAAAAATATGATAATGGAAACATTAACAGTGTTCCCTCCTGACATTTTTGACTATCTATACAAAACATTTTGGAGTGAGGTTGCGTTGGTAAGATTTGCAAGGAAACAGGGGGAAAACAGAAAGGATTTTGTTGAAGTGCTGTAAAGTTTAAAATTGAATTTCATGAACCATGAAATTGGTTTGGTTCTGCTATTCTTTTTTTCAGCATGAAGATTCACTTTAATGTTTTTGGAAGTGAATTTAATAGTATGACAACAGGAAAAGCTTTGAGTCAAAGCCTGTGTATGAGGTAAATAGGAAAGTGAATTTCATCATAAACTCAATTCAGCCTTGCAAGTTGCATAATGTTAATACTCGACCAGTGCAAACGACCTATAATAAATATGTCAACACAAAATGCTTTGTTCTTACCTAACCTTGTTAAACAATATGTTTGAAACTTAACGCTTACAACAAATGTCAACACTTCCTTATTTTCAGCTACATCGATATTTCGGGCTCCTTAGTATATTCATGCTTACATTTGAAATAAGATATTATTGTTTACCAGACATATTCAGTTTATTACCAAGTCATTAGTAAACAAATCAATTCATCAAACAACCAAACAATTGCATTTTCTCATTTTCAACTGCCTGTGAAAAGTGTCATATACAACAAATATGACATCTAAAACCTCCAAAATAATCAACTTCTGAAATGTTTTTTTTGCATTATTTTACTAAAATGTGTACATCTACCAAATCAATAAATCAAATGCCTTTTTACATCTTCAGGACGTTTTACAAACACCCAGCCTGAAACCTCAAAGAGTAATCAACTACAGGGTAGATGGCCTTAATAGATCCATCCTTAATAAATGACGTGATTAACCTGGGGTCATGACCACAGTTCAAAGAATAAGAACTGGTTCTCATAAAGATGTTCAGACAATCTCAAATAAAATTGGTGGTTTAATAAAATATAATTGTCAATAATAAATAGATACCCCATATTGAACTTTACCAAGGTTTCAAGTTTTCACTAACTATCTTTGTGACAATCCCATTGTCACCCTCTGTGTACATTCTGTTACAAGACTTATTGAACGTCTGAATCTCTTGATTGGGCCATTGTTCATTTCACCTCCAGACAGAAGCCAACCAAGGGATTTTAAAACCGAGACAGTTACAGCATCTCAGCCATATCTTGCCTCTCCATCTGTCTTCAATTGAAAGTTCAGAACCACTTCGAAGTGCCCCACGACCAACAATGTCATACAGAACGTACACTTAATGCACAGATTCTCTGTACATATCTGGACACATGGCTATATAAGAAAAAAAAATAAAACCTTGTGGTGTTTAACCCTCTGTTTCGTTTTTTTCAGCTGTTCTGTTTGTAGCTTTCCTTGTGTGATTTGGAATATTGCAAGATCCATGTTTGGCTCAGCTTTGTCTGGTTGGTCTTTTTTACAACGTGGAATTCACAGTTGACTCAATGCTGCCCAGTCGTGTAGGCCCCAAGGCAGCAAAGCAGCCCCAGACCATAATGCTGCCCAGTTATGTAGGCCCCAAGGCAGCAAAGCAGCCCCATACAATAATGCTACCCAGGTGTGTAGGCCCCAAGGTAGCAAAGCAGCCCCAGACCATAATGCTGCCCAGTTGTCTAGGCCCCAAGGTTGCAAAGCATCCCCAGACCATAATGCTACTGCCTTCATGCTTTACGGTTGTTTTGGGGCTCTTCAATTTGAAGGG
The DNA here is from genome assembly GCA_016801125.1 of Novumbra hubbsi. NCBI lineage: Eukaryota > Metazoa > Chordata > Actinopteri > Esociformes > Umbridae > Novumbra > Novumbra hubbsi. The sequence continues at coordinate 14,522 of JACXGK010006781.1, read as the reverse complement.
AGTGTTTTCATCTGGCAGAACAGCCCGATAACTACCTTTAATTTATCTGTCGAGAGCAGCTGATTGTATTTTTGTTTATCCATTTTATGTCATATTACAGGTAGGGGAATACTCACTTAAAAAAAGGGGGTTGCTTTTATGAATTAATGTGGTTGGAATTTAGTTCAGATTTCCATTTAATGTAAATGTATAAAAAGGCATATTTCCAGGAGGTGTACCTTCTTCTTCATATGATTACGCAACTTAGCGGACAGAAGTAAAATAATACCAGACAAACAAATAGAACTTTTAATTTGGGCTCCTCGGATTTGGAGTTTAGGGAAATGGGGCATTAAACTAGACTGGACAATTAGCATGGCCATGCATAATCATCTCCCATTTATGTCTGTTATTATAATCATCTCCCATTTATGTTTGTTATTATAATCATCTCCCATTTCTCTATGTTATTCAGCAAATTCCTCCTCAGCCATTGTCCACATCATTGAATTCCCTAATCAGCCGACTCCACACTATGGGAATGTGAAACTGACAGTGACCTTAGCATAAATCACTCTGACAAATGTGCAGTGCCGGACACCTTATTTAATTTTACAAGCTTTTGTTCCAACATGGCTGCTGTCTTCCAATGTGTGCGTTCCAACTGAAGCACTCATCATATTACTGCGCACCTGCTTTTATCAGGGGCCGTTGAGTTCCTGTAAATAAATGCTTGGCGGGCTTGACTATTCTTTTGTGTAATTGAGACGTGTACACAACACTGGTGCACGTGTTGTAAAACGAGTCTAATTGATAATATAGAGTCGAACGATCCCATCTTTCATACCACGCCCATGTCATTGTATGAAACATACCATGAACATATATGATTTGTTACACTCGTCAGTCTCTGCTATTGCAAATTTTAGACAGGCAAAACATTTGAATGTGTAGATTTAAAAAGACATGATGTGCTTGGCCTGATAGACGTAATTACAGACTTTCACGTCTCAGTGAGCCTTAAACTGGGGACTTGGTGATCTTGCTTGTTTACGCCTATGATCACAGTCAGTTTGCAATGTTTCTTTTATATCAGTTGACCTGTTAAAGAACTTTGGACATATCAGAATGTGGACAAGCTTAGGACAGAAGACATATGTTAATATGTTAGGGCCGTGTCTAAACAGGGCATTAGATGGGAATAGCAGCCACCTTACTCAAAAGATTGTCAGTAATGACACTGTACATTAAGAATAAGAACGGCAAACATTTAACGTTTATACATAAAAAAAATGTATTTGTGTGTTTCTATCCTAACTATATTATAAGGATAGAAATGTCCTCAAACTGTGGTTAAAACAGAGAAAAATTAATATTTTACGATTTAGTGGTTTTAGTGCTCAGCACAATGTTACCAACCTTGATAACTAAAGCCTAAAAATGTTTATTTATAGACTAGTAGACATTGGATTATTTGTGTTGCATACCTTCCAAGGCCTTTGTTCTTCAAGAAATGTGAAAAACAGCTAACGTGAATTGAATGGAATCAAAGATATTTTGGAATCTATTCTTATCTATTTTTAATGTTCCTCATTATCCTCCATCTTGTGAAGGCCTCATCTTAAGTGCCTCCAACCCAGGGAGCTGTGAAGAGGCCGGGGACAGTGAAGGAGCGACAATCTACTTCAGAATCCAGAGGGATTGGGGACTTTTTTTTAAAACACACTGCCCACATTTTTTTCTGCAGCAACACTTCAACGGTTAGCACATTATTAGATCCCTCCCAATTGCAGAAGAAAAGCCCTTGGCAAACAAATACTGGACATGGAAAATAATTGCAGCTGCAAGTAAAAATCCACTGGGTTCAGATGGAATAATCATCAAAGCATAAACACGGCAAGAATATACAACAATCCATAGTCTGTTGGACTTGTTGCTTCGTCAATGTGCTTTACTCAATGGTTCATCATTAGCTGCTGGGTTCCACTAATAGCTGGGCACTGTCAATCCACATGAAAATAACTAATTTGGCCTGATCCAAATTCCACCGGTCAATAGAGTCTAAGTATCGTATGTCTGGGAATTTCTGGCCAGGTGTTTTGTAAAAGCACTTAGTGACAGCTTCTGAAGAAAAAAAAAGGCATTATAAGACACATTCGATTGATTGATTCAGTGTTCCTGCATCACGAACACTATTGATTAACGGGAGAAGAACTACACCAAAATCCTCCTGCATATAAAAGGGGCCACTGTTTGCTTTGAATTACCGTTATGCAATTTCAATGTAAAACATAACATACATTTTTGCCCGTGAATGAAAAATGTGGGTTAAAAAAAAGCTAACTCAGTGGTAAATTAGCTGGGGGCTGAATGGGGAGGGTAATGGCCTAGTTATTCTAAACAATTGGGCCATGCGACGTGCAATGAATACAGTGGGAGATAGAGGGCTGGTTTCCAGGGTGCAGCAGGTGTTTGTTTTAGTGGTCGACCACAGGAGGAGGCAGGAAACTGGGCCGAAGGGCTGGAAGGAGGTCATACGTAGGGAATCAGGCTAGAGGTTGTCGTCGAAAAACCGGCTGAACAGAATGAAGGGAATGAGTTGGGTTCAACAAACGAACCCAGTGTAGGCATACAAAACTAGATCAAGACATAGGACTACAACCAATAAAGAAACGCTAAGACGGAGTTGGAAAACTGAAAAAAAAATTCACTTCACGTTGAAAAAGTATCTTTTCACCTCCTCCTGTTTTTAATCACCTGCTTCAGCCACGGAGAGAAGTGCTCTATAGTGGTGAAAAGCAAACCTATTAGGACGCCAGACCTTTTGTAAACAAAGGCTGGCTATTGAACCACTGACCAAAGTGAACTACATGCTACATGACAAAAAGCTCATTTTGATCATATTCAGGCTTGCCATCGCCAGAGGAGGCGTGTACATAAGGCCGTCTGAGAGGTTGAACAGCAGCCGGTGAACTGCTGGATGCCCGACCATATGTGACAAGTCGATTTCCGAAGTGGCTCTTATCAGTTCTCCTCCCAGAGGCTCTCGCGACTCAAGTGTCTGAAGCGTATCTTCACTTTGCAAAACTCCAAAAGGTTGCATTTAGTTCAGGATGATTGCAAAGGTTTAGCTCCTGATTCCCTGGACCCAGAGGTCCATTGCAGTGAGTACACTACGTAAGCCACGTGTGACATTCCCCGAGAGCGGATGGGCTCTTTTTCTCAACAGTCTGCCTCTACCTACTGTAGTTTTATAATCTCGCTTACTTGTGCAAGCTTTTCCCTCTCTCTGTTACACAACGCCGGCCGTTAAAAACTTTAAGGAATTATACACCTAAATAGTGGTAATGAATTGCCTGTACCCCTTCAAGTTTGAGTTACTGCGTAATGGATCCTTCATAAACACTTCATTGAAGTGGCTTCATATTACACCCAACATGAGGTGCTGAGGATGTAACATTCACTTCTATCACAGTCATATAATGGGGAATGTATGTAGCTAATTACAAAATGGGAGTTTTAGGCTTGCAGCCGAGCTCTTTAAGACACATACACTGTAGGTTATGTAGCCAGCCTGTTGATGCTAAAGAAAAATGGCCTTCACATGAAATGGAGGCGAAGTTCAAAAAGGCGGTTTAAATTTCTCACACATCCACGTCAACCGTAACAGATCTGGCGGATGGAAGTGGACACTAATCATTGGCCTTGTGGTCCAAGTGTCCTCCGCCCTCACGTTGAAAGGGGGAGGGGGCACGGGTTCAATCCCTGGTCAAGTCATTCCAGAGACTCTGAAGTCGGTGCCTCGCGCTTCTCTGCTTCCCCCCACAGCATTAAGGAGACGGATTGGATGTGACATCCTGCAATAGAACAGATCAGTTCGGATATGTATTTACCTGGACCCGCCTGACGCCACGGAAACAGCAGACAGACCCGTGCTCCGTGGCGTGTTGTGGCGCAGATGAGGCCACTTCATTACCATACGGCCGCACGGTGCTTCTCACTTTACGGTTACCAGACACTTGGTTTTGGCTTTCAGCGGGACCGCTTAACCGCCAGTGCTTCCTCACAGACCACGTCAGCCATAGAGAACACCTTGCGCGTTGTCGTTTTTTAATGTCTTTATTCAAACTGCAGGCTTACAAAAAACAGTATGAAATTCCTCTTATTTTGGTTTAAAATGATTGACATATTTCAGCTGGCCAGTAAATGTGGTCAGTCAGTTACACACACACACACACGATCGCGCCATTGTAAATAGATCCACACTTACACAGGCATTGAAGACTTTTAGAGATGGCTGCTTTAATAACTACAAAGCCGTCGTATTGTTAACAAAAACATTTAAACATAAAGTTTGTTGTTGCCATCAATAATATTTCAAACATCCCATATGGTTTAGCTGGCTGAACCAAGGCTTTTGCGATGCCTAGGATGTAGGTTTGATTCCCAGGGGGGACCAGGCGGACAGAAATATCCACTCAATAGACTGAATAAGAAATTACCAAAAAGATTTGAACAAGAATGTGCTTCCCTTAAAATCTTCAAAGTGTGCTTTGTACCTCCAGCACTCAAACAATCACTCATATGTGGTGTCACATCGGCCCGAAGGCTCACTGCTACACCCATGCAAAGGACCATTTCCACCTGATGCGATTAGCACAGCCCCTCCAAAAGCTGTCGTCCAACATACACGTGTACAGAAACGGGTGTCAGACTCAAGGCTATAACCCAAACTGATTTTATCACATGCATTACATGTACTCTGATTTCACTTCACTGTCATGTCATAAGAAGCCATGCATTTAAACATTCCCCAGATTCAATTCATGTACATTAAGATGTCAGATATTCCCCATTGTTTTAGCATTATGCCATTATGCTACGATTTGTGACATCTTGCCCATACAAAACACCTATAAATCTGTTTATTTTAGCTACTTGGTCCTGGAATAACTAGAATAATATTTTGAGCTAATTACATTACAACAACAATTTTTTATACAAATTGCAATGATAATCAATACATTTAGCACACTGGTCATTCGTGGAAAGATGTAGGTGCCTTCTTTTTTTTAACCTTCAGGCACGACACATATGTGATTCATGGATTGTTTGATGTCCTAAAGTACTTATGTGATTTTCAAATGGGCCCATTAGCCAAACTCAACAACATAGCTAGCAGTACAAGTAGAGACCTACAGCATTGAAATTTCATACATCATTACACATGACAGTTCCAGGGTAATTTCTCAGTCAGAAATGTCAGAGCTTCTTCCTGATAAGTTCTTTCTGCATAGATTAGGCCTGTGGGTTTTTGAAGTTTTATAGAATTGAATGTCATTGTCATTTTGAAAGCAAGGTATGTAGTTGTAGTACAAACATAATCAGGTAAATATTATTTCCCATATAAGATAATGGGCAGTGAGCAACAGAAATGCTGGCATTAGCTATTATAATTTAGTAAGATAGGTTATCACCACAATAAACACACAAATAATGTAGGTTCCTTTTCAATGCAATAAATTATTGCTGTGTCTTAAATCAGGCCACGAATAATCTAGGTCAGTGGTCGAGCTTTCTGGGTAACTGTACCACCCACTGAATTTTACCCTTCACCGAGTACCACTGGAGTACCCCTCAGGTTCTGTTTGTCAGTTAACCTATGGTCTCATGAGTTGTCTCAAGTTGACACATTTTTTTAGGTCACGCCCTAGGTAGTGGGACGTGAAAGGATATAAGGAAAAAATAATCATGTAGATATTGATACCCAAGTAAGATAAGATGGGCAGTGAGCAACAGACATGCTGACATTAGCAATTATAAATCAGGGAGATTGGTTATTACTACAATACACAATTCTGTCTGGACATACCTAGGGCAGTGGGACATGACCCAAAAAACAGTCAACTTGAGACTACTCATGAGACCATAGGAGTTGTACTCCAGTGGTACTCGGTGCAGGGTAAAATTCAGTGGGTGGTCCAGTTACCCAGAAAGCTCGACCACTGACCTAGATTGTTCGTGGCCTGATTTAAGACACGGGCAATGATTTACATGAAAAAGGACAGATGTCTGTACATACGCTTTAGAGTACTTTCAACAGACACGAGATAGCTCCTCCCAAAGTCACTTGAGGAATACTGTGCTTGCAGAGAGACGACATACTATGAAACAGCATGGTTGCATTTAAACAAGCATCGCGGTTCAACCATTTTCCCCACCAATTGTGCTTTTTACCAATCACAATATTTAAAGTTGTAATTTCACAGATACCTTATTGAAAAAATACATATAAAACACAACAGAGACAGGACAAGGACAGGGTTGGGACAGGACAAGGACAGGGCTGGGACAGGGCTGGGACAGGACAAGGACAGGGCTGGGACAGGACCAGGACAGGACAAGGACAGGGCTGGGACAGGGCTGGGATAGGACAAGGACAGGGCTGGGACAGGACCAGGACAGGACAAGGACAGGGCTGGGACAGGGCTGGGACAGGACAAGGACAGGACAAGGACCGGACAAGGACAGGGCTGGGACAGCACAAGGACAGGGCTGGGACAAGCCCGGGACAGGGCTGGGACAGGACAAGGGCTGGGACAGGGACAGGGCTGGGACAGGACAAGGGCAGGGACAGGACAAGGGCAGGGACAGGACAGGGCTGGACTCCAAGGCCAGAGACACTCACTTGTTACTTGTAATCTACAGTCATGGATAGATTCTTACTAACACCCCAAATGAATGTCTGGCCAAACCGACATTAAAAGGCCAATAGTCTGCCTAGATTTTCCTACTAGTGATAGTTACTTGTCAACAAACAGCATTTTTTAAAGTAATCTTGTTGGCTTATTTTAGGAACCGCATCACGTGAAAGAGCTGTTAATCGTCCTGATTTGCATACGACCAGTACTTTCATACATTCTCTGAAGATGCTAATTCCTCTCTGCAATATTCCCTGCACCATTTGTCTTTAGCTCATTAGCATTCTTTAAAATTCCTTAAAATACCATGCGTATGTTTCCTCAATCTATGACTGATCAATAGGAAAATACTCCCTTCGTCCTTCTGGCCCTGTTTGTGCTGTATAGGTACACTGACAGTGGAGTAAATCACTGCACTACATTTCATGGAACTAATCTACAAAACATCAGGGGGGGAAAAACTGAGTTCTCCACCTCCCGGTTTCGTCAATCTTGGTCCATAGACATATTTTACATAGTGACACAGCGACAGAATAAACCAATGTTGACAGCGGCAGATTTATGTCCATCCTCTAGAGGCCCTGGCAGCACCTGCCGGCCAGTCGCGTGTCTGCCGTCCATCTCCTTGACAACCGCTGAGCGCCGCGACACCGCTAAATCCACTTGGACGACCCTTCCTCCACCCTTCCCTGTAATTGGTTTGTAAGGGTGGTAACCAATGGTGACCCCAGGCCATTCTCGTTGTAGTGGGCCACCACTAACACCACGACGGGTTTGACCGCATCGAGGTCTGACGGGGGGTCCACATTGGGTTTGACCGCATCGCGGTCTGACGGGGGGTCCACGTCGGGTTTGACCGCGTCACAGTCTGCAGGGGGGTCCACGTCAGGGTTGACCGCGTCACGGTCTGGAGGGGGGTCCACGTTGGGTTTGACCGCATCACGGTCTGACGGGGGGTCCCCGACGGGTTTGACCACGTCACAGTCTGCAGGGGGGTCCACGTCGGGTTTGACCTCATCGCGGTCTGACGGGGGGTCCACGTTGGCGCAGCTCGGCTGGGATGCGACGCTGGTCGGTTGCCCGATGGAGGCCGCAACAAATGTGAAGTTGTGGTTGACGGTTCTGCGGGTGGTGCCGCGAACTGTTTTAGTCGGCAATTTGGAGGAGTTCCTGACGCTCGAACCCGACTGGGGCTCTCGGCACCTCAGTTGGGCCTGGAAACATCTGTAGAACTGGCACACCAGTGCACACACACAGACACATACATGTACATACGTGCCCACAGCATGCAGACAGAAACAAGAAAATATTCTGAGAAACAAGGATGTCATGAGTAAAGATGGACCTTATCCATCTGTTAATATGCACCATCTGATCGGTTCAAACTTGGCTAAACTACATTTTAAGTTTGATTGGGAGCAGGTTCAGCTGTCTCGTCTTCCATTAAATATTCCAAGGGGTGCCAAAAATGTAAACACAAAATATGTATTTCTTGATTATGAATTGTTTTATTCTTTAAACAATCATGAAATAAAAAATTGGACTCTAATATTTTGTGAGTAAAATCAAGCTGCTAAACAGCAATCACACAAAAGCAAACAAAATATATATATATTTATAAATCAAAATCACCAACAGATTGAGGCCTTGGATTAAAACTCCAGTCAGTGGTGTCAAAGCTGTACTAATAAGGAAACTAACAAAATGCAAAACTAGAGAAGAATCAGTCAGGGAGGATAAGGAGAGAGCAAATGTCTGTGGCCACCACCCGCAAAAACATTTCTTTTTGGGTGGTTATCTTGTTGTTGCCTCTTAATTGCGCCGGTTTGTTTCTTTCATTTGCACCAAAACAGGTGGCATTGACTCACAATCACTTATGCTTCCTAAATTGACAGATGGATATCCATAAAGTTTTATTGAGTAGGTGTTATACCGGGATGAATGTGTTACCTTAATTTCTGAGCAGTGTAGATATAGAATGAAATGCTGAGCTAATTACACTCTCAATCAGGAACAGGAAAATAACTGCATATTCAATTGAATAAGTGCTGGCTGACGTTAGGTACTGGGAACCTTGACTAGGAGTCCGCTTAGGTAAGAGGATAATGCCAGAGTGATGGGGCTCAGGGCACTGCATGGTATTATGGGATGGAAGGTAGCTCCAGGTTTGGTTCAAAATGGAAGGTAGCTCCAGGTTTGGTTCAAAACTCATCACTTAACCAGGAAAGCAGGGTACATTGGCGATGTTACCCGACTGCTGCCTCAACTAACCCTCCTAGTAAAGTTTGCATACCTGAATATGCCTTGATAAAGAGTTTCGAAAGGTTATGAGACATTGCATCACGTAAATATTTTTGAAAAGGTATCCGTGAAATAAAATCAATAACTGCGTGTATATTAGAAAATAACCTATTTTCTTTGTCTTTCCGTGATGAAATTAAATTTGCATTAACATGATATTAATGTTTAAAACCCGCACACTGATCCCGAAATCCCTGGTTCCGTGTTTCACGTTAGTCTTCGATTTTCACCCGAACTTCAAACAGAGCTCAGAGTGAAAAGCTTTATGTAGACAGACCCACACACACTGAATTATTGAAAACAAAAGAACTTCTGATCCACTTTCGAATACATAACATCACAGTGAGGGTGTCATGTGTGTGTTTCCTCCAGGCGTACATCGATGCAGAAACAGAGACCAAGACCTATGCAGAAAAGGCCTGTTACCCAGGCCGGACGTCCCCCCCACCCTACAGGGCCCTGACGTCACTTCCCCTCCCTTGGGAAAACGTAGTGTACTTAGTATACAGACCATGTTTCAGGTATACTTATAGTCTACTACATTTTCTCACGAGACGTAAAAACAAAGAAGCGTAGTGCCCTATGGCGCCAAGCGTGTAGAAGATCCACGATGCAGCGAACGGAAGTGGGTCGCTCAGACCCGTCCACTGGGTTCAAGCGCAGCGCGTGTCGTCACAATCGACGCCCCGTAACGCCTGGGCAGGAAATGGAGGTGTGCAGAACCCCCGATCCTGCTGAGCATCTCCGGGTTTCTGTCAAAATGACTCTTCTGAGGTCTGAGTCTTGGGGGGACGGAGCGGCCGCCGCCGGTCACGTATGGCTGGACAGAAGCCGGTCCAGGGAGGAGAGTGAGATGTGAGGATGAGAAGGTTTGTCACAGACTCTGATTTCTGGTTGAGATGTCTCACGATGGCACTGGATGAACACATCCAACCTAACCGAGGTGGAGCCATTGTGACCGAAATGAACAGCTTTTTGAGAATGGCTGTTTTTGGTGAACGTTGGGAATCGAATGGCATTGGTGAAAAGAGCCATTCATTTGATTCCTTAATTTTGGCATCTTTTTTTGGGGCTCCTTCATTTTCTTAGTTTGTTTTTGCGCAAACAGCTATTATTTTCAGATGATACAAAAGGATTCACTAAAGAATGCACATTTACACTGCAATATTTTTTTTTTTGAAGCAGTGGGGACCTTTAAATATTATGGTTATGTTAGGGTCATGGGTTAAGCTCCTCTGGATGGAAGACCATGGAAGGGGTAAGGCAGAGCCACTCTTTCCTCTAGACAGTAAACGGAACATTGCCCTAGGGTGGTAAACGGGACATTGCCCTGTGTATTCTGCCATGTTTCAGATGGGACATAAAATATCCTGACTGGGTCTGCGGTCACTAAAGAGCCCTTATTGGCTCATTCATCCCCACTTCTCCCCCTAGTAACTGTTCCCCAGGTCCTTTATGTAAATAAGATTGTGTTCTCAGTCAATTAACCCGGGTACAAAAACAAACCAATGTTATGGCCCGCTAACACAGCACCCATCTAAACATTCATCAGGCCCTTAGTAATGTCATGCCTTTCCATGCTTCTCCTGGGCAGCAAAGATGTGGGTTTGCCTGTTTCCGAAATGACTGAAATGAGTCAGCCACATTTCTGTTTATTTCGCTTTAGCACTTGAGTGTGTGAGGCGTTCCTCAGCTGTGTCTGGAATCTCTCTAGAACACAATACTGTTGGGCGGGTCCGAATCGCTGCATCGCACAGCCGCCGGGCCTTTTCAGAACGTGCTCCGGTTCTGGTCTCGGCACGATCCAGGAGTGACCCAACCGGCAGGTGAAGTGGGATTCAGACAGGGGTCTCGCAATCACGCAGCTTAACTGTGAGCCAGTGCTTTCGCCGCGGCTCAGTACACGGCCCCGGTGGCTCTGTCACACAGCCTGGGAAAGAAACCAGGGTGACCAGAAGTAGAATTGCTTTAAGGACTGTGCTTTGGGCAGCCCTGATCTATGTCCTGATCTATGTCCTGATCTATGTCCGGATCCATGTCCCGGTCTATGTCCCGGTCTATGTCCCGGTCTTCCATTCTGGTGTTTTGGGGTAGAATCTGCCGTCAACCATGTCAGTACCTGGGATTCTTGGTTGGATAAAATAACAAGGCACTACGTTTGTGTTTTTGTGGCTCCTTTCTCTCTACTGAGGGTGTGGGGTAATGGGACAGTTAAGGGTCTTCCACCACAGGACCTTTTGGTCGACTGATGTAACATTACCTATATGAATGCACTGGGCATAAATTTGCCCCCTCAAATTACAGAAATGTAGGCGCCACAGAGTTTATAGTTAGTTTAAGGCCAAAATTATGAGTGCATTCACACCTCCACTGCTGGCTCAATTGGCTCAACTGTGCCACAAGTCTACTTTAATTCAGGTCGTCTTTTCTAACAACACCACTCCAATGCAGCAAGACATAAAACGCACAGTGAAAAATAATAGTGGCAAATTGTACTCACCATTAGCGGAGAGTACGGGGCAATTACTGATTACTGTATCCATCTCAAAAACTGCCTGTTACCACAGTCCTTCAGCTGATGGGGGCTGGCGGGGGGGGGGCATGTCGTTACTTGTATCTGTACAGCATTTTTAGTCTTCAACTCGCCTCAACTCACAGTTTCCATAGTAACGGGCTGGGAGGAATTGAAGACTGAAAATGACATACAGGAAGACATCCCTGTCTCCGACGAGTGGGCTCGAACCGTCTGGGAATGGCGCCTGTTGGTGGGGTACGTCGGGGGGGAAGGATGCCTGACAGGGTCAGGTTGGACCATCGGAGCGTGCCCCGTGAGTACACAGCATGCAAATATGCTTGGCGTTAATGTTGAACTTGGGAACGATATGTACATCCACGAGAACATAAATGGTGTCCAACGTCACTGTTCCAATGGTGAGTAATTCTACACGTCATTCTGAACTGCAGCCAGGATCCAAACTCTTACTTCCTGCCAGATTTTCCCTGGAAACCTGGGACTGGAATGGCCAACTATCTTTTTGTTTGAAAATATGGTCACGATTGCATAAGGCAACCATTTATTTAGTAAATAATTGGAGATTTGCTGAGAAACCTCTCACAAAATAGCTTACAATGTTTCATAAAGGTAAGTTAGTTAGGAAGACATGTTGTTGAAAAGTAATCTGAAAGGTGTGTTTTGGAAAGGAAACGCTCATCTGGCAGCGATGTCTTCCCTTCAGGACAAGACAGCGTACATTGTTGACGAAACAACGTTTGAACAACGCCACCAAATCCAATATCAAGCTTGTGTCCGATAGACCAATGCCAGACATTTGTTCTGTCATTCTGCCCTGGCAATCCACCATATTCCACATGATTACCAACTTGTCAGACTTTAACTAACCGAAACCCGCTGACAGCGCCATTCTCACATTTTCTGACGCATTAGACGAGATCTGTGAAAAAAGATTTGATTAAATGTAGACTGGACTCATGTCACCATGATCCAGTTCTTGATGATTAGCTGTTTATCATAATAAATGCCCCTGGAAAGGACGCAGAGGAAGTGCAGAGTCTATTATTAACCAGGAACGGCAAAGGGCCATCTTCCCAAAGGGGAATTGCTAATGTTTCCACCTGCAGTAAAAAAGCCTCTCATTTAAAAGGGTCGCATTCCCAAAGGGGCATTGGAAATATTCCACCGGCAGTAAAAAAGGCCTTTGAAAAACCTTAACATTGGAAACTTTGTTCTTATCTTGTCCTTTTTGTTGTTCAACAAACGCAAAAAGAGCATTGATATGGATGAACTTGCTTGCTTTTCCTTCAAAGTATTGAACCTTTGATCCTGCTTTGTGTTTGAAACCCCTTGGCCAGTCATCCTCTTCCTCCACCTCCCCATACCTGAATCACACCCCCCCCAACCCCCCCGACCCCCCCCATCCCCAACACCACCAGAAGGGAAACCTTCAGATGGAATAATTGAGCTGATGGACGTGGTGTGGTCAGCCCAAAGAGAATGCAGGTAACAATGCAACAGAACAGGGAGCAGAGGTGCTTATTCCAGAATACGTACCAGGGCCCTCGGCTGATAAATTAGTCTGGTATTTGTGGATTATTCATTTGCAAAGGTCTCGGTTTCACAGGCTCCTAATCAATTGCTTGCACGTACTCGTGATTTTTTTACTGCGAGTGTTCAGCTCGATTTAGTTCACATCATTGCCTTGTTCCATTGTTTAATCTCCCTTTATTTTGGCTTTGAGTTGCTAAAAGAGCACACACACACACACGCACAAGCCCCAAACAAACAAAGGCACACTGAACTCACAGCGCTTGCTTCAAAATACCACAAGGAGAAGATTAGCACGGCACCCTGGGAGTCCCCTCCCCTTTCAACTGGGACTGGATTCTAACTGGCCACAGCCATCTTTACTCAGCGTAAGGGGACTTAACTGAAATGGAGTTAAAGTGACCCCAAAACTATGTATTAAAGCAAATCTGATCAGATATAAATTCAAGTGTACGGTAGTTGTACGTTTTTTTGGGGGGGGGCTTTCTTGTTAGTTCCAGAGGATCCTCTATTTGTTTTGACGGTCTTGGATACACAGTTTTCTTACAAGCTTTAACGCTTAGAAGAACGATGAACATGAGTGAAAACATAATTGGACAATGTAACCTTTCGGTTAGTGGTCTGATGCTTTAGACACTAGGCTACGTTCTGCTCATAATGAATTAGTCGTCATTCGAGCGGTATATATCAAAGCTCTTTGGGAACCTTCTTACTGGTTCACAGAAGTAAGAGCTTCACGATCAGGGAACAAGGTGAGTCAGATGCCTGCTCTGGAACACATTGAATGCTCGGGGGGTTCTCTCAATATAGTTTAAATTGCCGGGGGGGTTCTATCAACATAGTTTAAATTGCGGGGGGGGGGGGTTCTATCAACATAGTTTAAAAGCTTGGGGGGTTCTCTCAACATAGTTTGAATGCTCAGGGAGGTTCTCTCAGTACAGTTTGAATGCTCAGGGGGGGTTGTTACGGAATGTCTTTCTCACCTGCTTGTTCATGAAGATGTAGATGACGGGGTTGACGACCGTGCTGACCTTGGCCATGACTGCGGGCACGATGCTGGCCACGGGCGTGACCAGGCCGGGTCGCCCGAAGGTGGCCAGCAGGGCCATAACCCCGTAGGGCAACCAGCACATCAGGTACACCAGAACCATGACAACCACCATGAAGAGGACACGCTGCTCCCTCTTCCGGCTCATAGCCGTGTTGATGCCACTGACCTGGGCAGGAGGAGCAGGGGAGGAGTAACAGGGAAGGAGAAACAGGGGAGGAGGAACAGGGGAGGTGAAACAGGGGAGGAGAAACAGGGGAGGAGAAACAGGGGAGGTGAAGCAGGGGAGGTGATACAGGGGAGGTGACACAACAAAGGAGAAGCAGGGGAGGTGAAGCAGGGGAGGAGAAGCAGGGGAGGAGAAGCAGGGGAGGAGAAGCAGGGGAGGAGAAGCAGGGGAGGAGAAACAGGGGAGGTGAAGCAGGGGAGG
>JACXGK010006780.1:0-27554 GCA_016801125.1 Novumbra hubbsi | reverse complement strand
TGGGGCACCAAGCAATAACAGTAATACTACCATTCCTAGCGGCGTCTTGGGGCACCAAGCAATAACAGTAATACTACCATTCCTAGCGGCGTCTTGGGGCACCAAGCAAACCCATTCCAATGCTAAAAACAACAACAAGAACCAGCATTAGGGGAGAAACGAGCGCTCACTCTCTCTTCTGGCTCTTCCGGTTGGTTCCGTTGATCATTCGGAGAGCGGTCTGGTAGTCCTTTTCAGCCTCTTCCGCTAACCGCCTGTGCTCGGCCTGCTCCTCCGCTACCAAATAACAGCAGGAGTTGAGAAAGGAGGGTTTTCACACCCTTAAACCAGGCCCGTGTACGGAGGCACGCCGGCAGCAGTTGTAAATAAGAGGCGTTTCTTTCACCATAAGGGTTATCCACTAGATTGACCACACCAGCTACACAATTACACGTTACTAAAATCAACAAAGATTCAATCGCAGATTGGGTAAATTACAGAAATCACTGCAGATTCCAGCTGCCGGTTTTGCAACAAAAACAACCAGCAAATGGAAAATCTACTTTAAGAAACTGAGAGGACAAGGAAAAGGAAAGAAAAACGATGTTTTGACTCGTGTGCTCTATCAGAGGGACACGAGAGAGATTGGTTTACAGTAGCTAAATCGTTTCATAGTTCCCACTGTGAAGACCGTAAACTCACTCTCACAGAAGCCCCATCTCTTGTCCCGGTCGTAATCGTAGGTGGTGGCACACCACAGTCGATCGTCTCCCCGCCCATCAGTGGTACAGTCCAGGTACTCCTTCCCCAGGAAGAGAAACGGAAAGAGACACGGCTCCCCGTGAGAGGTGCCCCCATTCACCACAGGAACTGGATCAAGACAAAAAACACAGACAGGAAGCACATGAATGGGGATCCACATGTTGGTACTCATATATTGTAGCCACATTTCTGATACCCAACCTGAGTATTGGTGTTCCTCTCAGTTTAAAAGGAGAACGTGCCTTTTCTGTTGCTGCCCCAAAGTTGTGTTATGGCCTACCTTTAGATACATTAGGTCTTACACTAGTAGCATTTATAAGTCCCACCTTTAAATCTTTTTTTGAGTCTGCAAATGCGTAGGAAGTTGTGTTTATGTCGGTCATGTCCTATGAAAATGTGCTTTATGTATGGTATTCCTTTTGCTGTCCTAGACACGTTTTGTTGAAGTTATGTATTGATTGTACAGCACTTCAATTGACACTTGTTGTTAAATGTGCTTTATAAATAAAATCGACTTGACTGATGGTCCACAGATGTAAGAATGTTGGAATATCCCACAAGGGCCAATATTAACACTGAAGTCAAATTCAAAAAGTCATCACTATGCTGTCACAGTCCTTGCCAGGTGTCAGCAGAGTTTAGCTTGTCTCTTCTCTCAGTTCAAGTTATCAGCCAAGATATTGGCACTTGAAACCGGTTTCTGTTTAAAGTCCCAGTACTGAAAAAGCAAATGTTGGATGACATGAAATATACAGGGTACATTTTGCAATGCATTGCAGACAGAAAAGACCTACTAAAGACACTAAATTCCACTTGTATTTGGACAGTTAGAATACTTCAAATTTTTGGTTCTGACTACATAGTTAAAGAACAGTCCTCTTCAGTTTATTGCTATTTCAATCCATTGAGAAATGACTGCACATTTTGTAAAAAGTCCAGATGTTTTAAGTTAACAAAATATCTGTACAGTATGTACAATACAGTAGTCAGGCAATGCCATGTCCATTGCCTGCAATCATTGCCAATCAACTATGATTAACAGGCATCCTTTGTGATGCTCTGCCAGTCCAGTACTGCCATCTTTAATTCCTTCATGTTTTGGGGCCTTTTTGCCACCAGATTTGCCTTCAGTATGTGAAAGGACTCAGATGGATTTGAATTCAGACTGGTTGATTGACATGGCTACATAAGAACGGTTCACATTTAGGCCATGAAAACTCCTTGGTAGCTACGGAGACGTGATAACGGTACCTCTTTGAACTGCACTGATTGGCCAACTTTCCTGAAACATACCTTCTTTAGGCTTTTCCTCAACAGGAGCAGGTTGGGTGGGCAAGTCCTCCTTCTCTTCCCCCTCCAGCACCCCAGCATCAGGTCTACTCTCTCCCTCAGTTTGTGATGCCCCCCTGGGGGAAGTCACCATCCCTGCAACAATCTTGGCGCCTACTGGGACCTCATCTTCCTCCAAATTAGGGTCATGGTAAGACTACATGGTAAAGGGGAATCAAGCAACATTAGGGAGGGATAGGTTGTATGACATTACTTAACATAAACATTACTATGATTAGTTCAAAATGAGTGAGACTAGGGCTATACAAAAGCTCTTTGGATAATTTGATCATTAACCAGAAAGAAATACATATCACACACAAAATTAAATGTAGGACCTACACAGCATAAATTAAGTAATTAAGGATTTCAGCTTGAATAACTAATATTTCTCATTATACATGAATCCTGTTTTTATTTAAGTAAAAACAGCCCTAAAAAAGGGGAACATCAGCATTAAACCCCAAAATAAAAAAGGACACAGCAAGCACCTCATTGAACCTAGAGCTAGTGAAATGTACTTCTCCTTGGATATATAGTCCAGCACAGTAAATATGAAAGGAATCAATAACAAAAGCTAAAGACAAAACATACCACCTCATTCGTGAAACATGGCAGAGGTACTGTTATGGCTTGGGCATATATGGCCAAGCCATAGCAGTACCTCAACAATGTATCTATGTATGACTGCAGATGACATTGCCAGGATTAATTCTGAAGTGTACAGAAAAACGTTCTGCTCAGATACAACTAAATGCCTCAAAACTCAAGGTATGTCACGTTTTTTCAGAGACAAAAAGTAGAACGTTCCTCACTTCCAAGTCATTCTGGCTAAAGACAAGACTGAAGGAAACAATGATGGCAGCAGTACAAAATTGTAAAATGTCACAACAAAAAACGTGTCACTTTCAGATTTCCCTTTGTTTAATTTTTGTTAACGATATAATCTTGATATATAGATACCTTTAACTCTGGCGTGTTATCATTGTCCCCCTCCGGTTCTTCCTCTGTAATGAGAAAATCAAAGGAAAAGGTCATTCATAAAGCATTAGCTGACAACGTAAATAATTATTTAAAAAAAAAACGTATTTATATCAAATAGTATCACCGTTGACAGCCCAAATATACCGTCACCAGTGTGTCGTTTTAACACTTACCAGCTGCTATTCCGTATGAGAAAACTAGAATGAGAATCACCACAGCCCGAATCCTCTTGGTAGTCCTAAATGATCCTTTAGAATCCATTTAGATAACTGGTACACAGTACTAGCCACGACTGTTAGCTAGCTAATGTAGCTACGTGGTTTATGTCAAACATTCAATTTCAGGGTTCTTCTTCTAGTGTAGGCTCACCTAACTAACGTTCTCGAGCACATAACCCATAAAACAAATATCTGCTAGCAACATAAGTAAACCTTACTCGAGAAATTGTTTTTATAGGAAAGCAGCGCTTAAAAAGTATTAACCGACAGTTAGCTATTAGTGCTAACAAACAGCTGTTTGACATGCAATAAATTTTAGCTGACTAGCAACTGGATAGCTAAAGACGTAGCTAGCAAACCATAACCTATATTTTGTGTGAATGTATAATGTATTTTCTTGGTCTTTGAAGCTTGTTAATCAATCGCAACGAGGTGTTCTTAATATTCTTTGCAGAGCTTGATCTGACAACCCTGATGCCTAGCTGCTACCCCTAAACCTCGAACACAACTTCCTAATCCCTCCTAGTGACCAATCAAATTCCACGTTGACTTACATTATCCAATCGTTTATGGTAGCGGACATCTCATCCAATCAGATGAGAACACACAACTACGTTTCTTGCTTGTACTGTGTACACAGCTGTGTTGAGTACGTTGTTACGTTCTGAAACGTTCATATAGAAATATGCCATGTAGAAACAATATGCTGCTCCTACGTGTATAATTAGTGATCACCCCGCTCTATTTACTAAACTGGATGTCTATCTGCAAAATAACAGGACATTTTGCAAATAAACGTGGCCTTAGCTAGTCCCAGTTCGGTGGTTTGTCCACGACAGCCAGAGCGCATTATGACATACGCTTATCATCAAATGTGGACACCCATGTTCCTGTAGTGCAGCAGGATATACAGGACTTTACTTCAACTGAGCTGGACTGTTTAAATCAAGAAAGAAATCAGACTTTATAGTGTTAAACAGGGTGCCTGGAGCTATGACTGTCATTGGTGGTCGAAGAAGTGTAGAAATGTGTGTGTAGATAATTGGGATCTAAAGAAAGTAAGGTTTGAATTGCACTTGACAGATTAATAAAGTTCAAGGAACATAAATGAAAAACGATCAGGCGTTGTGTACCTTCTGTGTAGAAAATAACATAATGTATAACCTTTCCATCTGTATGTTCTATGTCAATTGAAGAAAATGACAACAAGTTTGATGGAAACATGGTTTGCAAAGTGTTATTTATAATTAAGCAATATATTGTAAAAATTGTGTGTGTGGTCATGACTTAGAAATGTTTCCTCTGTAATACAATTAATATTAATCCATTTACCTAGATTCATATATGGATTAAATTCCACTTACCCCGAGTTGTTCTTGAAGGTTTTTTCTAGTTCTTTAGCTAATGTAGCTTTTGTGGTTCGGGATGCAGTTTCAACAAACAAATTGATGAAAATAATGCTATTTCCAGACTGGAACAGATGTGAATAATTGTCCTGAAAACTGACTGCACGGGCCTTCAATAAAAAGTCAAATGTTATTTTACAAATCTAGATCAAACCATTCTGTAAGGGGCAATTACTTTTTCACAGTGGGCCTTATGTGGCTTAACATTTATTTAATGTTTATGGAAGTAAGTAGGTTCCCTATATTTAATACAAGGTTTTGGTCAAAGATCTGACAATAAATTGTCAAAATGTGAAAACAAAACCAAAAATATAGAAAATCTAAAATAGGCAAGTACGGCACAACATTTTAGAAAAATCCCCCAGGTCTTAAGTTTAACAAAATTGATCTAGGTTGTTGTCGATCCACTTATCTCACTTCTGGATGTGAAGCTGAACATGTAATAACTATAACAATAACTTATGCCAAACCTTTTATTATATTTACATGTAAAATTGCCTCATGTGCTCTGCAGTTTGCTCTACACAACCCCAAATATTTTAGCACACCTTCCAAATTTGCTATTGGCATAATTGTGGCACCTAATAACACATTTTGAGACTTTGTGAGCACAAACTGCATCTTAGTTCTCTAACTCCCTTACTGAGGCCCTTGGAATTTCTTTTACCAACCAAACCATTTAGTCATGTGAAAAAATGAGGAAACCCCATTTGAGATGTGGGGTGATTTGAAACAGGCTGTGGATGCATCAATATCACACAGCTGAAAACATTGTGCATGGAAAAGTGGGGAAAACCTTCTCCCAGTAGATGTCAGAAACTGTTAAACAGTTATAGGAAAGATCTTATTAAGGTTATTTTAAGGGTACCAGCTGTTAGAGCATTAGGTGTCCTAATGTTTTCCTCAGTAGGAAATGGCATCATCATAAATCTTTGCTAAATAAATAATATCACGGTTAAAATGTCATTGTTTTTGGTTCAATTACATCAATATTTATCTATAGATTTTGTTTGAAAGAAAATCAAATACCGATATGTGCATACTCATTTCAAGAAAACTGAATATTTCACAGGGTGTCCTAATTGTTTCACATGAGCGTATCTCAGTTGTTGTAAAATGTATTCATATCCTCCACCAAGCAGTATTACCAGTGTTCCACTAGTTTTTAACTTATTGCCCTAATAGCGGTATGTGGTATATTTAATCAATAAAGCACAGGGGGTGGTGTGGTACATTTACCACAGCTAAAACTGTTCTTAGGCAAGACATCACTGAGCTTAGTCGTGGTAAATTAGCAATATACCACAGACCACTGGGATGCCCTACTGCCATAACAACTGGTTACCAACGTGATTACTGCAGTAAAAAGTGCTGTGATGTCATACCCATGTACAGTTTTGTAAACCCCAGCTATCAGCTGTAAACATTGACGATTTTTGAAGATCAAAAAACATTTGTATACATTTCCCTAGACTGAAAATGTTCAAAAGTAGAAGATTAATTCAGATTAAGACTTAAATCTGCAACACTTTAAGATCGCTTATAGGTGAAATAAACACCCATCTTTTAGAGAAAAAAACTAAAACATTTTCTCAGAGCAATTCCATTAGTATAAAATAATTGCTTGCTCAATTTATTTTGCATATTGAAGGGTGACAACAATTTAGGAGATGACTATGTCTGCTTTAATTTATTCAGTGTAAGAACATAATCTGTGCGCACATCATTTTAAACAAAACTTTTTTTTTTTCAACAAACATCATTGGACACAGGGTAGCCATGCAACTATATCAACACAATATTTGTCATTCATCGGGCACACTGTCCTCATTATATCCCCAAAACACAATTCAGTCAAAATGTATTTCAGCATTAAACACTTTAAAATGTGCCGGAGGGGAGACTGAGTGTTGATCTTTAAATTCTTAACACAGCAGCACGCACTGATTCAACTGAGGTAATCACATTCATCACAAAATGCCAGGAACCAGGTAACCTAAATCAGACAGCCAGTCTTCCATACAGTCTTTGGTACAAGTCACGGTTTGTCTAAGCACCCTTTAGGGCAGTTGCTACGAGAGTGTCTGCGCCAAAAGTGTGCAATCATCCCCATAAAATAACCAGGTTTTCTTGTAAACGTGATTCCTAGGAGTCAATCTCAGTAGAGTCGCGCCCCGAATCCAAAAGTCTGTTTGATGGCTTCAAAGTAATACCTCTTCCAGCCCTCCTTCGTCCTCTCCTCCTCTCCCGTTGGGACTCCATCACAGTCCAGCTTTAGCTCCGTCTCACTGCCTTGATCTTTCATTTTCAGGGTGATAGTAGCATAATGCTCTGAAAGAGGAAAATCATTTTAAAAAATCATTTGTTGCTAAAACTTTAAACACCTAAGCCATTTATGTAACTATGGAAAGTTTCTCAAGTCAAGCCACTCAGAATAACACACTAGATGCAACAGCAGCCTTTCAGGTATTCAGAAGTTCCTTTTAAAGATAACCTGCATGAAAGAAACTACTTTAACAAACAGAAATAAAGTTGTTACTGAACGTTGCATTGGTGTAAAGGAGCACACTAATCCACAGTGCTGGGAAACCTACCAGTAGACCAGGTCTTGAATCTCCATTTCATAACAATCTTTTTGTCTGGAACCTAAGAAATAGAAAACAAGCAGTTATACTTTGAACATCGCCCACCAAAGGGGTATGATTGATGGATGATCTCTGGCAAATGAGCATCCTCACCAGCTCAGTAAATTCTCCGTTGACGCTTCCCTCCAGAAGCTGAAATTTCCCTCCTTTCTCTCCATCAACCACGGCTGCAGAATGGGTGAAGGCCTGAACCATCTGCATTACCAGTGAATAGACCAGTCAAAATAACTTCTAAAAGCCCTCCATTTTCCAATGAATGTACCCAGGGAAACAATTTCCAAGCATACTATCAGTGATATTGAGTGAAGGACACGGAACTGAAGCTGGCTATTGTCTACACCGACATATTTTTCTGTCCTGTTACTTATTTTATTTACTCACATCTCTGTTGATAAAGGTTTTGTACAGTTCATCCGGTGAGGTGAGGAAGGTCTCCTTGAGACTAAATTTGCAGGTAGTGATCTTGACCCCTGTTTTGGGAGTGGTGGCTGAGACAGAGGGGCCAATCTGGGGAAATCCAACAGACAAGCATGATGATTTCACTTATAAGCCACTGGACTGTGTAGTTGGAGTTATTCTCACAGGGTTACATACAATATGAGTGGCCGACAAAAGCGTCAATTTTTTTAAACTCCTTTTTTAAAAGGAGCACAACTGAGAAATGTCTAAGGCAGTGAGGATTGATCACAGGTAATTGGCCAGAAGGAGTAAGGTTTCTTTTGGTGTGCCAAAAACCCCACATTATCAGAAAGTCATGAAAGAGTAATGTCTCATTTAACTAAGCTAAAACTAATTTTACCGATCGCACAAGAAGTACATTTTATATCTAGTCGCTGTTGTCCTGGATTGACAGAGCCACTGGAGGTCTCTCAGAGATTCAATAAACAGATATATTTATTGATCAATGTAACAAGGTGTCAACATTTCTGGTGCGCCTATAGCTTTCTGCTCCCATGCGCTAGACATCAGAACGGATGAAAACAGACATCATTTGCATGGTATTTGTTGAGACGTTTTAGAACAAGACGTTTGAGAACAATTTAGAGCGCCTGAAGCTTGAACAGTGTCAACTACAAAAAAGCCTGGTGATTAATTACATGTAGTATGAATCATTTAAATCGTTAGACAGCCCTAGTTCCATTTCTTTTTCCTTCTTCACATTGAGGTAGAATATGTGTATGTATGTATGAATACACAAGTATATGTCCCACCTGTAACATACAAGACAGACATGAAACAAAACTAGAAGAGGGTCAGGTCAGAAGCAATCTGCCACTCACCTGGGTTTTGTCCAATTTGACCTTTGTCTGTGTCTGTGACGTCTGTGGTTTGCTCACTACCCCATTCACCGTGGGCAGGATCATGCCCTGAGTGAACTCTGCCATCATAAAGTCATCCATCAGTATAGATTGACATAAAGATATATACAAAATTACTTACAGAAAGATGACTATCAACCTGCTCTAGGGATATTTGAATGAATAGAGGCCTCACCGGATTTCAGGTGGTCTAGGTAGTTCCCCAATGCACATCGCACTTTCTTCACTCCCTCCTTCTTCATTAGTTCAGTGAGGGGGGTGTTAGGTTCATCCTTGCAGAGCGACACACTTATCTGTACTCAAAAACAGGGTAATATATTATAGATTCAGATTTTGTATGCTTTCTTGTTCTTTTGACTGCCACGCAACAAATGTCTTTGTAAGAAATGGTCCCAACTACTATTGAGAGTGAACAACATGACTTGTTTTTAAAGGTAGTTATATAAAAGACATTAGCTGTCAATGTGCAAACTATCCTCAATAAACATCATCCAGGGTGGTCATTACTTACATCCAGATCATCCATGTCATTCTCATCGGAGAGGTTGGGAACTGAGATATTCCCTTTGTACTTGATTCCAGCTTTTGAAGTTCCTGAAAGAGAGACAACAAAATTGAGAGAGATTCTTTGAGGCCGTCTTTAGAGACTGATACCAAGACAACCCATCCATTTCTCTCTGAACTATTGGTGCTTGAGAGTGCTGGAGAATCAAGTTACAGGCTCGTTTCCATTCAAACAAACGCTACTCTGCTCCCCTGGGTGTTTTAAATAAAACCTAGATCACATTAGGCAGAAGACACAGGCAAAAAAAGCTGCTCTTTACCGCATGTTTATATGTGTTTTACAAAGAGTTGTGTGAGTGCGTACTGACCCGTCCATGTTGCTGTAACGTTCCACTCATAGAAGTAGATGAGTTTCCCTTTACGATTGTTGATAGATGCCTCGCCGTCCATCTTGGGGACATCTGTGACCTCACAGCTCCCCTCTGGGCCCTCCACTCGCAGACCCAATAAGAGTTCCTTCAGCTTGTCCGTTGACCAGCCGGTCACGTCCCGTTCAGTCCTACGGTTAGACACAAAGTGAATATATTCAACTGGTTGGTGTATACTGGAGAACACTCCTTCACAAAACAAGCAGAAACGTGCATTTGATTTTGGACGTTAAAGGACTCAGTGACTTAACTTTTTTGGGGGGTTCCATTTGAGTGGTGTGCATAAAGCTTGCAAGTTAACTTTGGTCAGATTACATTTTTATTACTATCTGCCAAAAATGTGAACATTGTTGTCTTAAGTTTTTATCTTAGATAGAATTGAACACATTGCTGGGGGTATCAATAGAAATTAATGTGATGTCCCTGTCAAATCAAGAAACCGTGCATTTAACAGATTACTTAAACATTGTTATGAAGACGACGGTTGTTTCGTTCAGAGTAAAACTGGTTTGTGCCCTGTGTGTGTTTTTGTCGGATATTGGTTGTCTATATCTATGTCTCCGAATAAAAGAAATGATCAAGGAAGATCCATCATTACCATTACCCTCAGTCTTGTGATCATTTCAGTCGTTTGCAGTCAAACGTTATTAATATCCTACCATCTGCTCCTCAGATGTACCCTATCCCTGGGCGCTCCCAAAATAACTTCTAGTCAGACCAACCAACTAGTTCCAATACTCTAGACAAGTCGCCACTAAATGACAATCTACAACTAACAGATAATCACTGTTGGGTTCGAAGTATTAGTTACACAGTCTTCTCTATTCTTGCACCTCAATGGTGAAACCAGCTTCCCTTTGCAAGGATAGCATAATCTCTACCATCTTCAAAAACCATTTTACCTTCTCACAGAGTACTCAAAGTTCTATGGCAAACAAAGTTCTATATCTGCTGTCTCTTGTTACCTTGTTATGTTTAGTTCATTCAGCACCGTCCTTTGTCGATAAATAATGTATGTATTAGTAGCCATGTACTACTAAACCAAGTGGTTGTTTCATCTAACTCTTGTAAAATGCATGCTCATTCGGTATAAGAGTGTGTTAAATGACACATAAAATCTGAATTTGTAATGTCCAGGTGAAAACTGGCAAAATAATAATTATTTTGAGTATGGTTGTGTATTGTTAGCAGATGGAGGGTCTTGTGTGCTATCCCTGTATTGCACACTGTGAAAGAAATCTGTTTTTTGTGCTCAACTTTCTTTGCTCCAGGACAAATTGCTGACGTAAGCTATTTGTAAATTTGGCATTAATCTTACGCCTTTACGTGAGCGCAGCATCTCCAGCCTTGTGTGCTATTATAAACAAACCTTGCCTGGGGGGGTAAACTGAGAGACAGCAGGGCTGGGGTAATAAAATGTTACTTAGTACATTCCAGAAGTAGGACCATAAATCAAGAGATTAAGGGAAGGACATAGAATGTATAAGAAGACATGTTTATTGCCTTCTAGCAGAACACCCACTGAAACGGACAAAGAAGAAGAGGAAAAGTAAACACAAGCTAGCAGAGGTGTCCTGGCAGATCTCCTGGCCTCCGAGGTCACCAGAGGGCCCCACGGTCAGAGATGGGGTGGGGAGGGGGCTGTATAAAACTGTGTCCAGGTGAAAAAGAGATTCAGATCTTCTTGGCTGTATTGTGGGGAACGATCTCCAGATATATCTGTAATAAAGGCGTTTACTTTGGAGACATGTGATCGTGTGGACATTCTCTGATTCGGACTCGGGGGAAGTAGTTTGAATTCTAAACATGCCGACAGAGCAAAACGTGGTGACAGACAGTAACCACTGAGAAACCTTGTGCTAGGTCTTTTGAACACGTTCGTGAAATTATGAGATTTATTTTCTTTTAATCACTTAGGCTAACGTTACTTACCAATGCCAGTTGTTAACGTTTGTTGCATCGGCTCTCTCCTCCACGATCCAGCGTGGATCCCCTTCTCCCCATTTCGCCATGATGACACTTGCTAATATTACCTTCAGCAGCAGCTACCGTTAAGTATTCTCCAGCTAACTTAATGACAAACAAGCAGGTCAGTGGATCCCCCGAAGTTCTCTAATGTCAGCTAGCCAAATACTATGTACTATGTTAGCAAGTAACAAAACAAAACGAAAAAAAACGTGATGAGATAGGTAGCTACTATTAGCTAGTCAGTAACTTTTAACCAACTAGCCAACGTTACACAGCACAAGCGAACAATGGTTAAAACACTACCGTTAGATTAACGATAACATTTTATTTTCTTCGAAACAACGTTCTGTTCGTAGCTATGTTTCCAAGTGGCGGTAGACGTCTTGGTTTTAATACCTCTGTTTTTTTCTGGAAAACTCGTCCCGTTGTGAATGGCCGCGATCTTCCGACCTCGCGAAAGAAATTACTGGAACGGATGTTGCTACAGAGACTATTTGGGGAACAGTACTGACAGCGAGACACCCATCTCGAAAAACATGGCCCACTCAGCGTCTTCTTCTACTTTTTAGCAGTTTGACGGCCTTTGGTGCCATCCAACTTTAATGGTGCATTACCGCCACTGACTGTACAGGAGTGTGAACCAGAGATGGAAAACTACACTGCTCAAACTAATTAAGGGAACACGGAATCATCACAGCATAACACCTAGTCAATTAAGCGGTGCTAACCTTAACACATGTTAACTAACATAATTTGTAATATTTTCTAGTAAACCCTCTTTGACTTCCTTTCTCTTTCATATTTCAGACTCTCAAACAGTACATGCTCCATTGATTCAATACTATCACAAAATTCACATATACTTGTCAAATGTTTAACTATAAAATGAAGATACTTATTAGGCCCACAGTGACCCACTCTTAACCAAGTAAAAAATAATTTCCTCTAATCTTTCTTTCTGCAACCCAGCCCAGCGCAACCTGTCCCTGAATGTTGTATAAGTGTCCTTCACCTTTGTGTCCCATAATGCCTGCCACTTCTTCATCATGTTCTAACTACTTTACTCATAGGTACCATAACCTCTATATCTCCCTTTCTACTTGCTACAATACAAGGGATTGTTGGACTGAATAACTTTTCCCACACACCCATCTCTTTTCCTGAAGCATCACTCAATCATTGGGCAGCCAATTACAAAATAGAGCCACATAGGTGAGTGCTGTGGCTCCAATCCAGCAGCAGATGTGTGGGGATCCCTGAGGTAACGTATGGAACTATCTTTGTCACAAACTTGTGTGTAATAAACACTTCATTACAGGAAAGAAACGTATAATAAGAGAAATGTCATTACATTGGAAAGGATAGCGATGTGTGTTGAACTACTAAATGTTGCATGTTAGATTACTTTCTGAAATGAGTGTTGTTATTATTTTTTTCATCATACAGCTCATTTGAGCAATTTAAATCTTTTTTTAGGTTCATCATCCTTTTATTGTACCTGAGTGTTTCAGGCATTCATATCAACATATGTTATAATTATAAGGTGACCTTCCATTAGCTGATCTTGTTAAGTGATTGGCTCCGGTGTTTTTTTTTAACTGGCTTTTGCGGTAACCCTAATGTGAATCGTCACCCCGTAGAAGACATCTTTTATACAAAACATCTCCCTGCAATTTGTTTCTGATCAGGGTGGAGCAATATACGCTGACCAGAATTGTGTCGTGGCCAAGTGAGTTGTAGTGTCTCGAACGGTCTGGAACTGTGTGGCTAGTAAGTGGGAGGATCATAAGAAGAGTAAACCGCAATGTTAATAAAAAAAAATCATAATTACAAATTATGAAAATGAATAAAAAAATATAGCATTGGCAAAAATACACAAAAGTAAATTAAACAGAATGCATTACTGTAAAGTATGTTGTGGTTTTCATATATTCTTTGAGGCGTGTGTTAAATCACAAATGAACTACATTTCCCATCAAAGGGTACGTCAGATTGGTCAACAGACAGCTACTGCTTATCGAGGAGTGGAAGGTAATTTTTTTGTTTAACGTATGCTCTTTTAGATATATAATTTCTGGACAAATGGACAAGTTGTGCGTAATTTGTTGACCTTAAATTACCCTGCAGAATACGTCGATCTTTCATGAGATGGTTATGTTATGGTAGAAAACTTCTTTCTCTACCTTCCTCAAAATACTTGACTGTATGCTGACCATTAGCTAGCCACATCACAGATATTTTGACAGCTAGCTATAGTTTCAGCTCGCAATTATAGATTTGTCAGAATTTCTAGAACAAATTAGTTTAATCAAATGTTTTTCACTAATGTGCTATCATTATTTAGTGTCAGAAGCAAGTAACGCGGAAAACATTACAGAGTATTTTCTCTGTCAGAGTGCGATCAACAATCTCAAGCATTTCAGTTACGGTACATGCTAGTGGAAATACTACATTAGCATAATATGATTTTACCTTTGGGATATAGTGATGCATTCTGCAGGAATCCTGCCTGGGCCATGATTCCGCAGCCTTAGTATATGTTGATATTATAGCCATTACTGTAGGCTACCCAGGAGTAGGCTAGGACATTCGAGGGAGGTAAAGGTAGTTTTATCATGGACATTCGGTTGATATTCCTTTTCAATAGCTAAGAAGTCAAGCGTTCTAAGACAATGTAAATGACAGATTTTGAATCGGGATAGGATGTACAACAATACACACCTTTTCCCAG
Organism: Novumbra hubbsi; assembly: GCA_016801125.1. Taxonomy (NCBI): domain Eukaryota; kingdom Metazoa; phylum Chordata; class Actinopteri; order Esociformes; family Umbridae; genus Novumbra; species Novumbra hubbsi. Next base: position 13,281 of record JACXGK010006780.1, on the reverse strand, counting down.
CAAGAACATTTTTAGATGTTTTTTAGGCCCAATTCAAACTTTAATCGTCAATGGCTCCTACAAAAAGAATACCCACCTAATGTCCACAATAAAACTAACTTTATCTCCATGGACATTCACTGTGTTTCTTACTAATGTTCACTTTGGAGTCTGACTAGGAATCGAACCTGAATCCTTTGAACTGAAACCTTTTGATTATTTTGCTAGTTGATATGTTAATGGTGCTTTTTATAACCCGTAATGGTTGCAGAAAAGATAAATTATTCCATGACTGTGCACTAAAAAAAAAAAGTATATTCCAGATGATACGGGGTAAGCCAGATGATGACGAATACTGGAACAGTTCAAAGTTCAAAGCCTTTACCTTTGATGATGAAGATGATGACTTTACCAGGGTAAATAACTTTATATTTCGGTAATGCAGCACGTTGGGCCTGGCCCCGAAACTCGGTACCATTATTTTGGTAGGAGAACCCTGGAGAGATTGGCATATGTCAAGATGTAAACATTGCCATTGTTTTAGTGCGTGACATTTGAAAACGTTCAACATTTTGGAAACATACTACTAATCCACACATTGTTTTTCTATTTCTCCTATTTGGGGCAGTTGAAGGAATCTAAACGGGCCGTGAACAGTATCCTGGCAGAGGATGATAATGACGAAGATGATGTGGAGAAAGTGAACTGGAGTGGAGAGCCTGTTGGAAGTAAGATTACTGTCTATAACAGGACTGGATTTACAATAGACTAACAAAATACCCCAAAATGGTCAGAGAACTATCCCTTTATTAAGAGTGCCTTCTGTAAAATAAAAAAGATCCTATAAATGAAAGTAGCACCCTGACAATACTCTAGGGCCGCAGCAGCAATCATTAATATAAACTGAACAATTAAATATTACATGTTTTTAGAATATTATATATGGCAATATACACAACCTTTAACATTTTAAATGTCTTTTTCTTTATATATTTTTTAAGAAAAGCAACTTTCTTGTCCATTAAAATAACATAAAATTGGTCTAGAGTGTAGACATTAATGTTATAAGAAGCGGCTGTTTTTTAATGCAGTGTCTACATAGGTATCTAGGGGTACATTAACAGCAACCATCATTGTTCTGATGACATTGTTGGTCCTAAGTACATTTGCTAGTAACTTGAATTGCTCCGGGCCTAAATGTTTTAGGTTGTGGTCCTACTGTAGGTGTTCATGTGTTCCCTCAGGTATCTCCTGGTCAGTCAAGGAGACCGCATCCAACATTCGGTTCACGGGAGAGGTGCGGGACCTGAGCTTCCCCAAAATCGACACAGCCCCTTCGTTGCCCAAGAATAGTTCTGGCTACTCCTTAAGTTCCTTATTTAAAGGTAGACCTCTTGATTTTGGAGGCCATTGTCTTGGGTCTGTTTTGAATGCTTGGTTGTTGGTGGGTGTTTGGGACAACTGACGTGGACGGTTAGATCAAATTGCCCCGTGATACATTTGTAAAAACCGAAACACAAGCTCTAAATATACACTAACATTGTCCCTAGTTCTGTAGCTTTACACAACGTTAATGAAAATACTAATGTTAGCATGAGTATTCCTGTAAAATGAACACACTTCTTCCTTTCCTTGTTTCTCTGTCATTTTACAGGCAAGGCCAAAACTGGGAGCCCCCAGTCCTTCTCTGAGTGTGGGTAATGAGTTGCTACTACATGTCTGTTGCTATAAGTGTATGAAAGATTTTCTTGTTCTGTGTGGTTATCATACTATCTTTTATAGCTTTTAGCGAACAATCCATTCGAAATTACGCCCCAGAACTTCGGAAACCAAAATCAGAATACAAGGTAAGAATGCTTTGTGTAAACTGTGTATTTCCAAGCACTCTTAAAAGTAATTTTACTATCTAAACGAACCACACTAATAACATGATTTCCTGCACCGTGTTATTCATTGGTCCATTCATGCCGATGTCATGTTGTGGCAGGATTACATCAGTGACTGGACCCCTGAGGAGACGGTGAAGCGGATGCAACAGGGGAAGGTAGGAGCAACACTGTGTAACCAACACCCATTTGTAGTCTTCCAACTGACTGTCCGTTGTTAGGTGACTGTTAATATGTTACATTTAAGTGTGTTTGGATATTAGGTTCTGCTAAATTGCATGTATTTCATTGTTCTATTATCATGCAGTCTTTTATGAAGCTTCTCCGAATACTTGCTTGATGTATTTTGACTGTGACATAACTCTTAACCGGAATCATGGTCATGTTTTCTTCTAGGCCTATTCTTTGGAGAAGTTTCACTCCTTGCAGGACAAACTGCTGCTATTGGATGAGGCTGTAAATGCACATGATGGAAACGTCATTACCGCGGTACAGGTTTATTCCACTAGTTCAAAGAAAACAATAAGTGTTTGCGTGTTTTTTTTTGTTTTAAATGTTGTTCCCTAAACTTTTTATTTTTTTCCAGGTTTTAATATTTTTTAAAAAGTCACTATGTAAAGGTAAGGTTTCCATCTAAGTGATTACTCTCTTTTCTGTTTGAGTTCACAGAAATTTAAACTAGTCTAAAGTCTGCTCCTGCTTTTTTCCAATGGGATTTTTTTCCACAAATACAGAAAGATGCACTCTTCACCTCTTATTTGCTACTTCAGAGTTCTAACATTTATTATTCAGGTGTTGAAATATGAATACATGCAGTACTGTCACTTATTCTAAATACTATCTTATTGTTTAGTAAATACTTTTTATAGTAATATGGGTAAGTGCCTTGGATTCTTTGAAGTTTAAATGACTTTGTTAGCCCAAACGATCGCCTCCCTGACCTCACTCATGCCAAAGCAGAGCATCTCTTTCTGCCACTTGTACTGTGCTATTATTTTGGAAGAAAAATAATTGCCATGCCATCTTAGGAATTACCATAACAGTCTGCAACTAATGTCCATTCGGTGTGTATCTGTGCAGAGATTTTCTTCCGGGAGTTGATTACAAGAGAAATCGCTCTCAGGCATTATGTCCACTACCTGAAGGAAATGGGAGAACAGAAACTTTTGGTGGAATTATTCAAGTGAGTAACAACCCAGTTAAACGTCCTGTTGGCCATTACATTGTATCGATGGATTTGTCTTGTTACCGGGGCTGTTTTTGTCAGGCACCAAACAGACACATTAAGAAATGCACAGTGTCCTTTGCTAAATGTTTTTGAACATTTTCCATAGTGTACCAGGATTATGTATGCATTCTGATCGGCCTTGTTTCTTATGTGACCAAGGTCCTTGGGAAGATCCGAAGACATGGCGGTATGTACTACCCGCCAACGGCCTAGACGTTTTCAGTGGGAAGGTTCCCCCCAAAAAACGGCACAATTGAGTCAAACGTCAGCGACAGTTGCAGATTGTAACTTTAATGCTGTGCGCTCACTGGTTATGTGGATTGTAAATCTTCTTGTGTCACCATGTTCAGCTGATGCAGTACAGAGATCACCTCAGTATCAAGGATGAGAACAGACGGAGGGACTTCCTGAAGAACTGCCTCAGGTAAAGATCCGCGCCACATTACAAGTCTCAGGGTCATGCTGAGGACGTTGTTACCGTATTTTCAAATAAAGCACGTGCACTTCCACTGCGTGTCCCAAAAGAAGTGCCTGTTGCAAAATCTTTTCATCTGTTAAACATGTCATAAGAAAACGGACCAATAATGTGGAATTTTTCAAGTTTATCTTCTGCAATTCAGCAGTCAGATCTATGATGACGTTACCAAACATGTTCTGTAGGTTACCTAAAGTTTGTACAATGAAATAATTTAACATGGTCTTTGTTACAGTCTCCCCTTTTCACCGGACGATGCCACTCATGTGTTGGACCACTACACACTTCTGGAGAGGCAGATTATCATTGAGGTGAGAAACCGCTGCCGTTTTGAAACCTGCTCAACAGAAGGGCACCGACTGCTGAACATTGTTTAGGGCACAGTAGTACAGTAAGGACATGGTTATGTTTTTAGGTCAATGAATTCACATTTACAGGGTCTCTGCTCGAAGAGTGTTAATTCATAAAAGCAGATAACTAAGACATAATATTAACAGGATGTTTTCTTTTATCATTAACATTTCAAAGCCGAACACTACACGTCTTCCCCTGTCTGTTTAGGCAAATGACAAACACGTGGAGAGTAGCAACCAGGCGGATATCTTCAGGAAATACCCGCGGAAAGCCTCCATCCTCAACATGCCCATCATCACAACTCTCTACTACTCTTGCTTCTACCATTATGGAGAGTCAGAAGTGAGTTTTTTAAGTGGTCTTAAACTTTGCCCAGGAGTTCCTGGTTCCACAGATTCGGTCTGGTACATGACCTTGAGGTGACACGTTTATCCAAAGAAACTTACAGTCAGGCAGGCATATATTTGACCAATGGTTGGTCACGGGAATTTAAACCCACAATCCTGGCGCTGCAGCAACACTGTATTTCGCGTGTCGATAAGTGACGGAGGTGTTAGCCTTATTAGCGCTGTATGGTTACAGGAGCTGGTACCCGTCATAGTTCTCAGGGTTCATGACGACTGTGCTATGGAGACAAACGACTATAATTCTAGATTTTAAACACATAAGGAAGGCAGCGATTGAGTGAGTTGTTTAGGGTGGGGTAGGGAGGAAATGTTTTGTGTCAGTTCTTAATGTAAGAATGAATCTACCAGCCGCGTGTTTGGGCCTGTGTGTGGACGTGTTGCTGGGTCTGTGTCTAATCTGGTGCAATGTTTACTAACTTGCAGATTATCTTCCTCAGGGCACATACAGCAGTCCCGCCAACATACGGAAGACCTTCAGGGTAAGACAGAGACATGAAGCTCAGTCAACACGGCAGTAATTGGCAGCTATAGTCTTTTACAGCTTTGAAATATTTGAAGATCTTAAATGTTCTAGGATCTACATTAAGATAAAGCTTTCAAATATGAACTGCATTTAACCACAGAGGTAAAGAATGATCTGTTTCCTAATTCAACAACATTGTGTTGTTGTGTTAACTTATTGTATGCTTTTGTTTGTTTTCATCATCCAGATTTCAGATAAACAGTTTATACTCACATGTCTGGGTGCAAGGGCAAAGTTAAAAGCCTGGTTTGATGTGGATGCTCTGTTCACTTCCAAGAACTGGCTGGGTTACACCAAAAAGAAGTCTCCCATTGGCTTCCATAGAATAGTGGACATCCTTCAGAAAAACAATGCACCAGTACAGGTTGGTTGGCCAACTGCAGCTGTGCTTCCCCAGTCTGAACACCAGGTGGTAGTGGGTTTTCAAAAGGATCAGAAACGTTCTCATTTTTAAGACATTTCATGTCTTAGCTTGAATAAAACGTGTTATTAAACTGTTAAGCCATTTTATAGTAACTGCTTTCTTTTAATCTGTCCTTGATGTCTCTTTGTCCCTACTTTTCTTACTTCTTTTAGGTATTGCAGGAGTATGTGAATTTAGTTGAAGACACTGAGCTGAAGATCAATTTGGCTCAAAAGTACAAGTGTCACGACGTCATTATCAATGTAAGACACCTAACAGACTGATATACAAGTTCCCTTTAAACCTCAATCTTAAATGTAACCCCTAGAGCAGGGGTCTCAAACTGGTTCCACGGAGGGCCAAGTGTCTGCAGGTTTTAGTTTTTTCCTGTAAATTGGTTTCAGGTTCAGACCTAAATAACCAGATGAGGGTAGACCTAACCAATCAGTGACATAATTAATCAATCAAGTACAAGGTGAGAGTGAAAACCTGCAGACACTCGGCCCTCTGTGGAACCGGTTTGAGACCCCTGCCCTAGAGAGATGTTCTGAGCCTGTCTCTGCGGTTAGGAGTAACTTCTGTTAGTGTTCATGGTAAACTTCACTGATGGGTATCAAACATTTAAATGTGGTCTAATTTGTTGGTACCCCTCCACAAAAAACAAATAATACAAATGTTTTTCGGAAATAACTTGAAACTGACAAAAGTAATTGGCATCCACAATTGTTTATTAGATATTTAATAAAATCAGACTTTGCTTTTGATTTTCTATTTAACATAACATTGTAAGTAATAAAACAAACGAAAATGGCATGGGAAAGAATTAGATGACCCTTAACCTAATATTTTGTTGCACAGAGGCAATCAATGCAATCAAATGTTTTCTGTTGCTCTCAATGAGACTTCTGCACCTGTTAACAGATATTTTGGCCCACTCTTCCTGAGCAAACTCTTCACTCTTCAAGCATACATTCTTGCATGCTTTTAACTGTGTGTCCTGCAACTGAGACAGTGCTTTTTGACACTGGGCTGTACATTTTACTCTAGAATGCCATGATGTCTTGAGATTTAATTGTTCTATGCACCGATTCAAGGCAAACCTATGCCAGATATAGCAATGCAGCCCCAAAACATAACTAAGCCTCCTCTGTGTTTCACTGTAGGTATTTTGTTCTTTTCTTTGAAAGCTTCATTTTGTTGCCTGCGAACATAGTGCTAATGTGACTTACCAAAAGGCTCCAGTTTTGACTCTTCTGTCCAAAGGACATTCGCCCAGAAAGATTGTAGGCATTTAACTATACATGATAGGGTAGCTTTTAATTTAATCAATTTTTAGGAGAAATTAAGCATTATTTTTATGAGCTGTAAGGGTACCAAGAAATGTTAAGACACACGTCTGAATGTGTGTTATAATAAAACACGTCTGAATGTGTGTTATAATAACACACGTTTGAATGTGTGTTATATTAACACACGTCTGAATGTGTGTTATAATAACACACGTCTGAATGTGTGTTATAATAACACACGTCTGAATGTGTGTTATAATAACACACGTCTGAATGTGTGTTATTATAACACACGTCTGAATGTGTGTTATTATAACACACGTCTGAATGTGTGTTATTATAACACACGTCTGAATGTGTGTTATTATAACACACGTCTGAATGTGTGTTATTATAACACACGTCTGAATGTGTGTTATAATATACACGTCTGAATGTGTGTTATTTTAAGCACTTTTCATTTAGAGATGTCAACTAATGTCCATCTAATGCATCTACTACTTGTTTTGGGAATATTTCAGCATTTTAATACTATACCTACTTTCCTAGTGCCTAAGAAGGTTTAAACCTTTGGACAAATGATTACTGTTTGTGGCATATCATTGGTGTTATATTGCCCAATCAGACTTACAGGGACCTGAAGGACCGGCAGCTGCTGATTGGGTACCGGGAGAAGGTGGAAAAAGGCTCACCCGAATATAGGAAGATCGAAGAACTACTTAGCAACCTGGTAAGATAGAGCGAGGTGTGAATTATTGGTGCGGATCAACGGTCAGTTTCCACCACCCAAATTCTTACATTTACCACCAGTGTCTACCACCTCCATCACAACTACAGCATCATTCCACAAAGTTGTGTGCGTGTGTTATTTGGGTATATGTTCAGCAAGGTTTAACTATTGGAAATTCAAATAGATCTGCGGTAACAACACAGTGCACCCTGAGTTACCCTTGTACACTGGAGGGCAGGTGTTTCTCTAGTCCAGGAATCAAAAATACTTCAAGTGAAGTCTCAGTAGGCTTGGTTGTCTGAATTAGGTGGTACCAGGAGTGGATGTTTAAAACACTTATAGTTTGGAGAAAAAGGTGGAGTGAGTGCCCTGACGGAAGCTACATTCTTTCCACATGGGAATAACTTGGCATTCGGCTAAGTGATGAGAATTTGTATAAGGGAAATAAAAGTGTGTATTCAGCAAAGGTCATGAATGTTATGGCTTCTGCATGTCTGAAACACTTTTGAGAAACTTTTACTTTAGATCAGAGTTGCTGTTGCTAATAATGGGCCATGCAGTACATTCTGGGAAACAGTGTAACAAGTGCATTCCTTCAAGGAGTGAATGGGAGTCAATTGGTAGGTTGCTCTGTTAAATGAACAAGTAGCTTAAGATATTTGTTTAATTGTGTAAATAACTTGCCAAACTATTTCTGTACAGGTCAGTACTTCCGCAAATCACTTCCACTTCTCTTTGTGTAATATGCAGAACAATACTTTTCAGATAAGTTATTGAAAGTTCAAACCATTTCATACCCACATTCTACAGCCTAGTCAAAGCTGCAATACAATTTATAGTCAAAACCGTTTGGCCATTACCTACCCACTTCCTATTTGATGAATTCTCCAATGTTCCCCATATTCTCTCCTTCATTTTTATGAAAGCTTTATTTTATGGAGTTGGTATTTTAATTTAAAATAAAAATATAAACACTTTCAATAGGTCTGGTGTCAATTGTTTTGTTTCAACATTGAATAAATCCAGACGCAGATGTAATTCTTTAATTAAATGTGTGAAAACAGTAATATTATGCAGTATTTTTTCACATAGTTGTTCATGATATTTAACCAGATTGAAAATGTCCCCCATTACTGTTAGTCAGTGTGAAGGGGCAAGTCTTTGAAATAATTGCATTTTATTCATTACAATACTTTTTTTTTTTCTTGCAGCAAATCCGATGGAAAAACTGACATACCACTAGAAGACTACTTCAGATGGACATTTAAAACTATGCGACATGTATGAAGCACAAGCCTGTCACAGACAATTCAAGATACTACTTTACCTCAAGTCCAGGGCATTAGTCTGCTGGACCAGAGACAACTGTCTGTCTGACTGTGGAGGATAAAGAAGGTGGCCATACAAACATTTATGAGACAGAACCTTTCCATTTTATTGTTAGCAAAGTTGTTTGCCTTACTACGTGATGCTTGCTTGATGTAATATCCAGTTTTCTTCACCAATCTCCTTAGCAATATAAAAAGGCTAATCAACAGTGTACATGTATTTCTCTGAAGTCTTATCAGACATGTTCGTCAGATATCAACATTCCTTATGTAATTCATGTTTTTATAAACATGAAAATAAAACTTTAATAACAACTGTTCAAACACATTACTGGCCTGCAACTGTGGCGGTTTGTACATTTAAAGCACATCTGAATTTGTCTGTGCTTTGAAACCATTCTCGACAGCACAATCCACCATCAACCGGTGCTTAAATGCCCACTTCTATACCTGACCATTTATGGCAATGGCAGCTTGCCTCATGTGATGAGAAGTGTAATTACGATGCACGCCATATTGTCATGGGAAACACCAGTCTTCTAGCAGCCCAGTGTTGAGCATCTTAGTTTGAAAACCATTAAAGTGCATGGTTTAGGTAAAGTTTTTTTTTGAGTTGCGGTTACTAACCTGACTGTGTACCAGTGTTGTGTTGAGGTTCCTGCACCCATGAGGAGCTCTTTTTTGTGGCAACAGTGGTTTTGGCATGAGGAGTGCAGTGAGTTAGAATTTGTGAAGGATGGCACAAGCAGGGAGCCTAAACAACATTGAGTTGGGTTTGTCTAGATGTGAAAAAACATTTGCCTGGATAGTACCTGCATCACATTCTTTGTGAGGTGAGGTATTATTCTACAAATGTTCTAGAGCCTTGGTTAGAATCAGGTGATCACAACATGAATTCGCTAGTCATTAATGTGGACCAGCCAATTACTTTCTTTCAAGTTTGCATGCTTGCTGGCACTGACGTAACAGACTAATTAGTTTTGTTTCCATCTGTATGAATGAGCCACGTGCATACTTATTTAATTAAAATTACAGTTATGAATGTATTATTCCGCAGCCCCATATTTACACAATTATAATGTGAATAATAGAACGATTGTTAAGCCTGTACTGAAAAAAAACGTGTGCTTTTGTATTTTTCTATTTTTTCTTTATATATTATTTATGAGGAGTTAGCTAGTTCAAGAAATAAATAAATTATTGTTTGTCACTGGTATTCTAACCACGTGGTTTTTCAAAATGTAAGGGATGCTGTAGTGGCAGACGCTCAAACTGCATTTTTACGTTATGCTTATGTAAGTGACACGACGAAGGTGGAAGAAGCATGCTGTCTTTCAAGCATCACTGAATAGGATTGTGCGGACGTCAATAAGAAACAGGTCTGCAACCAAACGGTGAGTTTAACTGGTGATCAGGTGTTTATAATAATTGTGACTTTCAATAAATTATTGATTCAACAATAGTGATTGTCCATGTAGCAATTGTTACCAGTAGGGACAGACACTCACGATGTCTCTGTATTAGAAGCACGCTTTAGGTAGTGTTCTAGTGGCGTTCGGTGTGAAGTGAACGGTATACCATGCATAATCTTGCTGCAATACAGAAAGGATGTGGGTTATTTGTCTGAAAAGCTGGGGAATTTCTTAGGTCATCTGCAGGTTCCTTATAAAGTAACCCAGTAACTCTTAAATCCTTGGGTGGGTGGGGTTAACAAGAACTCAAGACTACAGTCATCCCGCAATAGCTGTTTTGTTCTTGTTTGTCTTCTATTTTGACATTTTACCACTACGTGGATTTAATGGAATTTCAATGAAAAAGTGATTTACCGGTGAGTAAGATTTTATTGTATTATGGAAAATGTAATGTGATTACAGATTGCAGACAGATTAATTATTAAATGTCATTTAAAATAACTTAGTGTAACTGTTCCGCTTGCCACCCGGTTCGACTCGGTAGGTAATTGTTAATGATTTATTTATTTTTGTAAACAAAAGAAGCATCAATATTTAATGATAGTAATCATACGATTTGTTGAAATTGCCTTGGTTTCTTTTGTTCCAAAATCATAGTGTAAGACGTTGCAATATATGTTGTATAATTTAAGAAAAAAAATTATTAAATGATGACAAGACAAGTCTCAACTTTATTCTCAGAATATTGTGTGCACGCTTTACTATTGAGACTAGACGCAGGATATTATCCGCCTAGGCCACCCAGACACCCCACCACGATACGTGCGCTTAAGTGAGTTCGAGGTGAATGGCGGTGAAACGAATGAGCGCATGTTACTGCAACTAACGGAAGGCGACCCTGAGTAAAGGTTTCCTTCGCGCATGAAGTCATCGTGTCTGACCTAACCTTAAATGTGTGTCTGGAAACAGGCATATAACACAATGAAGACAAAGCTTTACTGCGGAGCTAGTAGCGCTCTTTCTTTCAATATTGATCCAGTCTAGTCGGGTGATGAATAGCCCCTTAGTGCCCAATCTTTGCATGCTTTCTGTCTCCAAAGGATATAGGCTAGCCTACTGTATATGCACTAACTGAACCAGTGTACTTGCCCATTCAGTATGATCTAACGCCTGGGCAATCATCCCTTAACTTTGTAATGGTACATTCCACGTAAATATGTTGTACTACATGTATGAATTATTTAAATGTACATTTGTTGAAATCAGATCCTTGCAAACAGCAGCTCCCGGATTCCAATGTTCCCTTTGCTGTAGTTATCCATTCATCATGAATACTACTTTCAGCATAAATATTGCCAGTATAAAATATTATTGCCAGTATTAAATGCTATTATAATTAAAAGCTATGCATCCATTTTGAATTACTTTGTAAATAAGAGGTGTGCTGCTCTGCCACTAAATAGTGTTTTTATAGTCTTGCTTGTGGTGTCCATGCCAGTCACAAGTACAATGCTACATAGATATAATATATTTTTGGTCAGGTAAATACTTTTTCCTCACTTCAAATAGAGTCTTTGGATTAACTGCTTTGACTGCATCCCTCGACAAGAGATACCTGAACCGCATATCCAAAATTGTCCAGTAGACTGTAAAAATGGCTCGATCGCAGTAGCTTATAAGGCTACATATTATTTTTAATACATCTGATATACTTGATGAATAGGAGATCTGTCACTCGTGTGTTGTCAGCGTTAAGTGGCCGTCCATCTTAAGTATTTCTCCCTCTCTCCTCTGAGGATGTGATGAATTTTTCAAAAGACTCGTTCAGCTTGGGGGGCTTGAGCGATGGGCTGACGAGAGGGGCAGAGTTTGTGGGGGTGGGTGAGCTGAGTGGTTGCTGGGCTGGTTGTAAGTGCTGTGTATGGGGCACTAGCAGTCTAGCCTTCGGCCTGCGGGATAAATACACCTTGGCAGTATAAGTATTGGATCAGGATTACTTCTATTCACTTTCCCTATGACATTCCTCTGCGGCATTAATCATGAAGTACCCAAGCGTATACTTTTGAGAGGTATAATTCATATCAAAAATGCGGGTTGTAGACTGTGTGTTGTGATTAGGGCAATGTTCTGTATGTGGTTAGATCTTTGAGGTGGTCGTGCTTCTCAGGAACAGTTACCTCTGAGTAAGAAGGATCCCAATTAGCCTCAGAAAAAAAAAGACAATTCTCAGAAAATATGTAAATCTCCAGAAAGTTCATTTTGCATTTGAAGGGTCCCTAACACGGTGGTTAAGTCAACTGAGGAAGCCAGACTTCTACAGGGGCAGTCCCGTCCACACATTGTTTACAAGCCCAGGGTTGCGTTCACTCAAAAGAAAATGCTTGGCAACCAATAATACTTTTAAGGTATTGTATTGAAACTCCAGGGAATGGGAGAAGGAATAGCTGACTAACCTTGATGATCATAAAGGTAAAAAATTAAATGAATTCATCAACAGGGAAAAAAAGTTTCCGTTAAGATACACAAATGAAGATTGTATTTTAACTTCTTATTGTTGTTGTGGGTTTGTATATTGTGTAGATTTAAATGCTTGCTACTAGACTCTTAGTAGGAGTTGCTCCAGACAGTCTCAAATCACAAGTCGTCCACTGTGTGTATGACTCAGCTTCCATATCCTTTAAATACATTTCTAATACTTGTTTTGGTTGCCCTTTCATTAGGGTTGTATGGGGCGACCTGTGTGAATACAGAGAGTTATTCTGTGTCAGTTGTGTGTAAAAGGCCAAGACCTTAAGTATTGCGTATTATTGCGTTTGGATCCTCAATTTGATAGTTTGCTGATTTTTTTCGTCATTAATGAGCAAATCTGGAAGAATATTAAGAAATCTATTGGTAGTTAAAGGATTTATACTATATATGTGGATGGGTCCCATTATCATCTTCCTCAAAGTCCTTGGGGACAATATGTGGATGGGTCCCATTATCATCTTCCTCAAAGTCCTTGGGGACAATATGTGGATGGGTCCCATTATCATCCTCCTCACAAGTGCTTGGGGACAATATGTGGATGGGTCCCATTATCATCCTCCTCACAAGTCCTTGGGGACAATATGTGGACAGGTCCCATTATCATCTTCCTCAAAGTCCTTGGGGACAATATGTGGATGGGTCCCATTATCATCCTCCTCACAAGTCCTTGGGGACAATATGTGGATGGGTCCCATTATCATCTTCCTCAAAGTCCTTGGGGACAATATGTGGATGGGT
>JACXGK010006779.1:0-27574 GCA_016801125.1 Novumbra hubbsi | reverse complement strand
CAGTTTAAGTTAACTTCACTTCATTTTTGTTTTTAATATTCCAATGTATGTTGTCATCACCAGACAAGACTAACCTGGAGCTGCGCATTGAGAAAGCTAGTGCTGACAGAATGAAGGAACTTCTCATCCCATCGGTAAGTTCCACGGTGTTCTGTGTTACATCATCCGTAGATTATATCAGTCAGTTTGAATGTGGTCATTCCTGTAGTGACCTGCAGCGTGTTTTATACTGTTTGTTTTACTGAGTGTCTCTGTTTGTTGACAGGAACCCAAAGACCAGTCATGGGAAGCTTGGATGGAAATGATGGATGAGTATGAGAGGTTTCATACGAAGAAAACATGTTGGGACTGGTTCTGTGGACTGTTTGGCCGGAAGAAAAAGAACTCATTTGAAAAAAGAGTGAAGGATTTCGAAAAATACTGTCGTAGGAGCAGTTAGAGTCCGACACAATACAAATGAATTAATGACCAACTTTGCCTTCCTCTGACCACATACAAACCAAATGAATTTAAACCTATTACGCTTCTACACCAGCTTATGTTTGAAGGAACCACCTCATAATAGGGTTTATTTGCACTTGAAATAAATAAAAAACAGTTCCTCATATAAAAGTCTCCTCAGTAATTGTTATGTCTAAATGTTTAAATGTTTAATTATTGATGTTTATGTTATGCTACAGTATTTGCTCACATTCTGTAAAAAGAAGAAAATGTGTAGAAAATCATCCTTCAAGATACAAGGAAATGTATTTGTTTCAAAAAGATTAACTATTTAACCAGATCTGGATATTAGTACTAACATAATGTAATTATCCATGTGTTTTACATGACTGCAGCGGTTATCGTATTCTCACATCTGAAAGGTCCACTGTGGTTCTATTGAAAATAATGGTTTTGCTTGATTTTACTTCACACACGGGTGTGTTTACCTATGGTGCTACATCGGGGTGTTACGCACTAACACTGTTTGTTTTACTTCACAATTCTCGGTTAGTTTCAATGTGAGATGAATTATTCTTTTGCTTAACAATAGTTTAGACGCTTGTTTAATTTACTCGTTTTTAGTTACTGCAAAAGTAATCGGAATTGCCTGATATGATGCATAGTAGGCGAAAAGTGTGTGTGAAAGATTATATCGAAAAAGGCTTCTTAGAAAGTAGACGGCAAAGAACCTAAACATTGATAGCTCCACGTCAACCTTCCTATATTTATCATTTTCTATTTAAATGGAGTGTGGGGCTTGTTAACCATGGTTACCTTCAAGGAAACACATGCAGTCATCATTGTTTTGCCATAAAAGGGCTTCACAGGAAAGGATATTGCTGCTAGTAAGATTATCGGATCATTAAGAACTTCAAGCAGAGAGGTTAAATTAAATTGTTGTGAAAAGGGCTTCAGGGCACCAAAAAAAGTCCAGCAATCGCCAGGACTGGTCAGTCCATAGTGGTTGGTCAGTGCATACTATTCAGCTGAACGTCTACAATCCATGTATTTTGCAAGCAGACTGCCATTGAGGAATACATCCACCAGAGGGCGGACTACATCTTCTTTCTTGACGTGGACTTGCACTTCAGTGGTCGTGTGGGGCCTGAGGTTCTGGGAACACTGGTGGCTGCTATTCATCCCTAGTAACACACACACCTGTATTCACGCACAAACACATTCACACACATTCATAAGTATAAAATGAAATCCTATTTATATACACTTACACATTAACTCCTCTCTTGATCTTTTGCCAGGTCTCCCTTCCAAAAGATTTCACAACTTTGTAAGGGTTGTGTTCATTAAAGGTTAAGTTGCACACAAGTGTCTTGTGTTTTTCAGGTTCTACTGGGTACCACGGAACCAGTTCCCTTATGAGCGGAGGACAACCTCCAAAGCCTACATCCCCCAAGAACATGGAGACTTCTACTACCAGGCTAACATATTTGGAGGAGCAATGGAGGATGTTCACAGGCTGACCCAGACATGCAGGGAGAACCTGCCAATGTCTAATATATCAGAAGCAATACTAGATTTTTCTAAACACACAGGACCATTAGTACACGGTGTAAAACACAGTACAAATACACACTGTCTACTCTGACCGGATCTCCATCCTTTACCCAACCCCGTCCCCACAGAGCTCGTCAGCTTGCCCCGCCCTCCATAAAATCAACGCCGCAAGCTTTCAAAGGATTTCTCTGCTAATTCACAGATGATATTGACAGAGCTCATGTATCATGCACATGTAGATAACGTACCACAGGATATGAAGAGGTTCAAAACAATTTAGTGTCTCAGTCGCCAGGCTGCGTCTTTAAAAGTGTACAGCGTGCCAGGTTGGCTGTCCCAATCACACTGGTCCCCCAAACTGATGAAATATTAAAACTCAGTGCCAACCGCACGCTTCTGAGAGGGGAGCTTATTTCATGCGAGTAGAGTGGAAGGACGTAAGTGGGATGACCATGTATTATTTAACGGATCCTATTTATATGCATGTTTTATTTGGCAACAGGAAAGACAGCCCTGACGTATGACGTGCAACTTGGTGGTATATTCATATTTCTTCCTACTTATCACGAGACGTTGCATTACATATTTATTTATGTTAACAACTACACCTCAAAGGCTCGTACTAGCGTTTGGACGATGTGCTTCTTTTATTAAGGTCATATTTGGTTGCAGTGTTGACCAAAAGCCCAAATATGCCCCAAATAAACTACAATGAGAATGTACATTTCTTACATGACATGTATAAGTCTGTAATCACCCACCAAATAAAACGGACATTTCGCAGTTGTTTTGTCGTTGACTTCGTATCAAGTGCAAAGATGACTTAGCAAAAACCTTCAGACATCTTACACCCGAGGCTTGTATCTAAAAGTTCCGTGAGTGTCTCATCTAGTGTGCTGACCTCCGATAACGCATGGATGCATGTTCTCCCCAATCCAGTGATGCATGAAGTCCCAGTCGATTGTACTGTCCCTGCCTTAGTAACAATGACCCTAATGACCATGTTATGAAGTCCTGACCACGGCTGGGCCTAACATCTGCATTCAAGTAGGTTTAGTCTCCCACTGTCTTCATTAACAGAAGCCTACATCTTTTAGGCGTTTCGGCTTGCTTAACAATCGCCAATGAGTGATTCAATTAATGGTGAATAAATGCAACTGCAGATAACTCAGTGTTTGAATGTTACTCTCCATTCTTCTAAGGCGACTGGGTGAGGGAGACAAATGGTGCTTAGCAACATGTTTAGTGTTCCACCCTCTCGTGGTAAAATGTTTTGGGGAAAATAGTTAACATAATGGTCCAATAACATGCCCAAGGCATCATGGGACTTAGGAATGTTGTGAATAATGCAGTGTATTTGCCAAGGTGACACAAACATTCAGTTAAGCAAGACATTCATGCTAGCCTTGATTTTCAACTACAATCCAGGGGTCAAGTGAAACGCACTCCTAGTAGGCAACATGAAAATGGAGCTGTTCTGTGTGGGCTGTTTTGTGTGGGCTGTTTTGTGTGGGCTGTTCTGTGTGGGTTGACTGTCTTGACTGTTCTGTGTGGGTTGACTGTCTTGACGGTTCTGTGTGGGTTGTCTGTCTTGACTGTTCTGTGTGGGTTTCTGTGTGGGCTGTTCTGTGTGGGTTTCTGTGTGGGCTGTTCTGTGTGGGTTGTCTGTGTGGGCTGATCTGTGTGGGCTGTTCTGTGTGGGCTGATCTGTGTGGGTTGTCTGTGTGGGCTGATCTGTGTGGGCTGTTCTGTGTGGGCTGATCTGTGTGGGTTGTCTGTGTGGGCTGATCTGTGTGGGCTGTTCTGTGTGGGCTGATCTGTGTGGGTTGTCTGTGTGGGCTGATCTGTGTGGGCTGTTCTGTGTGGGCTGACTGTGTTGGTTCTTTGCGGGGGTTGTCTGTGTTGGCTGTTCTGTGTGGGCTGTTCTATGCAGGCACTCTGTGAACTCCCATGCCCTTGATTTTAATTAGAAATTATATAACTTTAAGTCACTAAAATTTGACCTATTTAAGCCACAGAAAAACAGGATGCATCCCAAAATATTTTGCATAATAGAGTCTGAGCACAAGTACGTTACCGTTGACGTTTTCCACAATTTTAATGTCGTCTGCCGGGAGGGTAATTGGAAAGAATTGCTTACAATAACTAAGCGCAACCAGCTGACTGCATTATAATGACAATTGTTGGTAACGGCAATGTCCATGTTCAAACACGTTTTCTCACAAGCAAGTCCTCTAACTGTCTCTTTTGACACCATACGTGTCATCACAAGGTTTGCTTTGTCTCCCAGTACAGTCTCAAGTGCTTGGATGAGATACCTGGAGACGGGCCGGTGTAGAAGGAGAGTTGTGTACCTCCTGGTGCAGAACAATGCCCGGCCTCACGTGACCAGTGTGTGTAGGCCATTGACTGGCCTCAGCATTGATGCCATTGACTGGCCTCAGCATTGAAGCCATTGACTGGCCTCAGCATTGATGCCATTGACTGGCCCTCAGGTTCCCCTGACCTGAATCCAGTTAAGAACTTTATATATTGGTGCATATGAGTAGCACCACAGAATGTCTCTCACCACCCTGCCTCCAGCTGCTGTGTAGATATTTGAGGAACAACAAAGAAGCCTAGCTCTAGTGATAGCTGTGAATCCACTGTAATGCACGTATAGGTATGTAAGGCAGGGCGTCCTCGCTGTTCTTTAAACTACTACACAGCAGCTGGAGGCAGGATGGTGAGATGCCCTGGCAGTTTGAACGTCTTCTCAGTAACCAGAAGGTCTATAAATCAGTGAGGCAAAACAAAAGATGTGTTTAGTCCTTGGGCAAGGCACGTAATCCTGATTTCTCCTGGGGGTATAACTAACTGTATTTGGATTCACTACAGGCTGTATTTAGATGAGACCAAGGTTTGGGTTAATTACAAGTTGTTTAATTAAACCCCGTTGAGACTCAGTCTCATTTAAAAGGGAGACCTGGTCAACAAGGCCACAGCAATCAATGAGTTAAAACACACAACTGCACAATACAACTCAACAACATGATTCAGAAATGCAACAACATGATGCCTAAAGAAAGCATTTGCACTCCTCCATAAAGAATTAGCAGTCACAGATGCTGCCGGAACAGTATAGAAGTAAAAAAGTAGGGTTTTTCCAGAACCGTACAGAAATGAGAAGAGCATAGAGTTCTGGTGGTCTACGGTACGTGCACAGTGTTATTCTATTGCTCCTGGTGTCAGGGAATGTTCACCTGAACCTGATAACCCAGGTGGGGGGGGGGGTGTTGAGTATAGACATGTACATTAAGGACAGGTATATTGTTTTGGAGATGCCCTTTAATCAACCTTGCTACAGCTGCAGGAATAATCATGTGATTTTATGAGTGACTTCAACCTGGACCAAAACCAGGCCTTACCCTAAAAATAAGGCATTGTCCTGACTAAGAATCCACAGATGTTCTCAGCTTTCTGTGTCTTTTCATGTCGTATGTTAAGGGCTCTTTAAGAAGTTTGTGAACAGGCTTTTTGAACAACTATTTTCAAGAGATTTCCTCAACAATTTGGGGATAAAACCCTAGAGTCTGTAATGAATGCACACAGAGAAGGATGGCTAGGTCCAAGCGAAGAGCGCAGGAGGTTTATTTGGAAGGTGCAACGACATGTCAATGAAGACAAGAGGCCAAAGTACATAAGAGGAAAGCCCAAAGAGGTGGTCAAGCTGGCAGGGGTCCGGATACCGAGAGAGACATTCACACGTATCTATGCCGAGAAAAATACTGGACAAACATGCCATACCAACAACACCTCTTTGGGATGGATGCATTTGACATTGTGTGTAACAGGGCTGCCTAATCCTGTTTATAGAGATCTACTCCAGGAACAGGATTGTGTCTAACCTGATTAATCTTTTTATCCAGCTAGTTATTAGAATCGGGTGCGCTGAATGAGAGTTGGAGAGAAAACCTATGAAACAGAAACTTTTCCAGGAACAGGGTTGGGCAGCCCTGGTGTATATCGTCTGATGATATAAAATTGATAATAATATAAAAGCTGCAAATCACCTTATGTATGCTGATGACACAATTGTTTTATTCCTGTGCCTCTTAAATAGAGGATGCTTTCAAAAACTTAGAAAAAGCATTGGCTTTGGCGTTCAGAAACCTCCTGATCAATGCCAAAAAGTCCAAAAAGTTTCCTTTTCCAACTGAAAAACTGAGTTTTTAAATGGTCTGAAAGGGAATTAATCACATATATTAAACATGGTCTTGGTATTAGCTGCAAAGAAGTTACAACAGCAAAGTATTCTTGTAAGACATGAACACGGGGTATGACTACTTCCTGTATGACTACGTCCTGCTGATCTGCTTGCCACGCCCCCCTTAAAAAAGAGATATTTAGCCTTCATTAGTGTATATTTAGTGTTCATTATTCCTGGTAGAATAAAGGTTAAATAAGTAAAGGTGCAGCGACACAGGAAGGATATTCTGTACACAGTACAATCTTGAATTGCGATAAGTAGAGTTCCTGCGTTTGTAGTTAAGCATGCAGCTTTGACATCTATAACGACGCAAACGTCAATGTAAGTATTTACAAGAGGGCTGTCTGTACTAAACAACTGAGTCCCTTCCTTTGCCGTGCCTATGCCCCAGATGTGTTGTGTCCCGTCACGGTCAGGGACGCAAAGGAGGCCGAGATATTGCAAAGGAGGGAGGAAGACATGGGGGGAGGGAGGAAGAAAGACAGGGAGGAGGGAGATAGGGAGGGAAAAAGGGAGGGAGGGAGACACGGAGGGAGGGAGAAAGGGAGGGAGGGAGACACGGAGGGAGGGAGAAAGGGAGGGAGGGAGACAAGGAGGGAGGGAGAAAGACAGGAAGGGAGGAGGGAGACTGGGAGAGAAAAAGACAGGGAGGAGGGAGACACGGAGGGAGGAGAGAGACTGGGAGAGATAAAGACAGGGAGGAGGGAGACAAGGAGGGAGGAGAGAGACTGGGAGGGAGGGAGACAAGGAGGGAGGAGAGAGACTGGGAGAGATAAAGACAGGGAGGAGGGAGACACAGAGGTAGGAGAGAGACTGGGAGAGATAAAGACAGGGAGGAGGGAGACACGGAGGTAGGAGAGAGACTGGGAGGGAGGGAGACAAGGAGGGAGGAGAGAGACTGGGAGGGAGGGAGACAAGGAGGGAGGAGAGAGACTGGGAGAGATAAAGACAGGGAGGGAGGGAGACAGGGAGGGAGGGAGAAATGTGGAGTGTGTGTGTTTCATGTGTGTGTGTGAACTCATGTATCCATTGCTGATTATGAGCCTGTAATTGCTTTTATCAACACAGCCACACAGACAGAAGGGGAAAGAAAGCAAACGAGAAGCAGGAATAGAGGGAAGGAAAGCAAAAAACAATATAAAAAAATCTTCCAAAATAATAATATTAATAGTCAGGATAAAGATTATACATGTAATCATAATAATGTGCCCGATTTATACGGTTGGTGGCAGAGGTATTTTTAACCAGTGATCCATGCATTAACACAGCAAATTACACAAAATACATAACACATCAGAATACATGAAAATATAGAATAGGTTGGCACAAACATCAAGCGAACAATACACACAAAAACATTTTAATCACAAAAACACAATTTCACAAGAAACAAAATCATTTTTTTTTATCTTGTCTGAATTTCCCCAGAGATACAGACTCATTCCGTTCTAGATCGTGTTGTAAATTATTCTAAATGTGTGGTGCAAGGAAACTAAACTGGTTGGAAAATGAAGGGATCCCCAGCGTGGGCCCCAGCTAGAATGAAGGGATCCCCAGCGTGGGCCCCAGGGAGAATGAAGGGATCCCCAGCGTGGGCCCCAGGGAGAATGAAGGGATCCCTAGCGTGGGCCCCAGGTAGAATGAAGGGATCCCCAGCGTGGGCCCCAGGGAGAATGAAGGGATCCCCAGCGTGGGCCCCAGGGAGAATGAAGGGATCCCCAGCGTGGGCCCCAGCTAGAATGAAGGGATCCCCAGTGTGGGCCTCAGGGAGAATGAAGGGATCCCTAGCGTGGGCCTCAGGGAGAATGAAGGGATCCCCAGCGTGGGCCCCAGGGAGAATGAAGGGATCCCCAGCGTGGGCCCCAGGGAGAATAAAGGGATCCCCAGCGTGGGCCCCAGGGAGAATGGGCCCTGGTACCTGCAGCCCCTTCAGGTTTCACAGGTCCTGCCCATGAGGTGGCATGAGAGCCTGATGTTCTCTGGTGGGACCTGTGCTCACAGCCCAGCACTGTGCAGCTCCATTGGCATTCACCAAAGAACACCAGAATTGGCAGGTCCACCATTAGCGCTTTGTTCCTCTTACAGATGAGAGCAGGTTCACACTGAGCACATGGAAAAGAGTCTGGAGACCTTGCGGTGAACATTATGCTGCCTGCAACATCATTATAGTGAAGTGCAGTATATTATTGATCGTGTTTCATTCGTCCTTAGTTCTCTGCATAAGCACAAGGACATCACGCCACTTTACACAAACAAACTTCGGTGTGAGTAACAAGACCACAGAACCATATTTGTGGGCCCTCACAGCCCAGCACCGATGCACCCTGATCATCTGGAGCTTGGAAGCTGGTTTTCCTGTTTCTAGAAGACAAGCCAGTCACTGGTATGGCCGGGAAACCATATTCTGCATGAGTCAGATGTGTGTGTGTGTGAGTGTGTCTAGGTGTGCGTGTGGCTTCAGATGAAGGAACCGAGAACAGGGCTGTCACCTTAGAACATTTTCCCAAAGCTCTCTCTGTTTCAGAGCTCTGAGGAGAAGTGATGGAGGGATAGACGAGGAAGGGGGTGGAGGATGGAGGGAGAGGCTGACTTGAGGGGAGGCGAAGAGATGGCGGAGAGGGATGAAGGAGGTGGAGGACGAGAGAAGTTTGGGAAGGCAGGCTCCGGCACCAATTGAAATGGGGTGAATTGGTAGAAAGCAGAGGCATGTTTAGATAGTTGATGTTAGGGAAATTACAGAGGGAAGAGGAAGGATTCAGCTGAAGTAATTAGCAACCTCTAATCATTCTCATTAGCTAACCGCTATCAGATTGGGTTAGAACAGAACAGTGGGAGAGAGAGAGAGCGAGAGACGATGGGAGTCGGGGAGAAGAATGGGAGGGAGTGTGAGAAATGGAGAAGAGTGCGGGTGAGAGGAGGGAGTGAGAGATAATGAGGAACCAAGGAGTGTGATGGAGAGTGAGAGACAGTGAAAGAATGTGAGAAAATTAGAAGAGTTATTAGAGTGAGAACATTCGTAGCGTGAGTGTGAAACACAGAAGAGTGATTGGAGAGGATAGGTGAGGACCTTTTATTTATTACAGCACTCAATGCATTGTTATTGGGTTAAAGTCTGCCAGCTTTGGCGGTACGTTCCCTAGACACTGGGTATTTTCCCTGTTGATGCTTTACCACAACACGAATTCAGTGATCTTTAGTTCATGCTTGTTTTCGAGTATTTCGTCCTTTAAATGTTCAAAGCAGATCAACGTCTGGTAAACATTTCTGTTTCCACATTTTATTTTAGCCAACCCAGGAACTAGGACACACACAGATAAATACATTTTCAAGACTAACCTTTGCAGACTGTAGTTGAAGGTAAACAATCCAGAACAGTAATATGTAGCCCACTAAGGGAATCTCACTAAATGTGGTTTGATGAGGCCTACTGACGGAACGACAACAGGTAGACTGGCAACACAATCAATCAGTCCCTCTAGTAACCCCTAGTAACCCCTAGTAACTCCTAGTAACTCCTAGTAACCTCTAGTAACCCCTAGTAACTCCTAGTAACCATCATTGTGTTCCACTGACGGAGGAAAGAGATACGCTCACATCGACGCAATCCATCAGGGATAAGGGAGATTTTAAAATCTTTTCTGGGAGATTTCCAGGAACTCAAATGGGCTAAAGATCATGCCTGAAGTAAACACTTACTCAGATCTAACAGTGCTGCTATGGATAGAGATGAAATTGTGATTGTAGTAGTTACATTTTTTTATAATCGTTTTGGTAGTGTGATGATGGATACAGAGGAGTTCTTCTCATCAGAATGTTCTTTTGACTATGAATGATGAGTCTTGGGTTAAATGTCTTCAAAAGAGGGCGGACTGGTTGGCTTTAACCCACATCAGTGTTACCCTCTCTCTCAAATTCAAATGTTCACTGCTCTTTGCCTGTAACCTACAGCATGCCAATGTTCAGCCACACACACGTTTCTGCATGCTTTCTCACACATTTACATCTTTACCGCTTTCATAAAGGCTTCTTAAAGCCTGCATACAGTCGGGAGAACAAGTATTTGATACTTTGCCGATTTTGCAGGTTTTCCTACTTACAAAGCATGTAGAGGTCTGTAATTTTTGTTCATAGGTACACTTCAACTGTGAGAGACAGAATCTAAAACAAGAATCCAGAAAATAACATTTTATGATTTTTGAGTAATTAATTTGCATTTTATTGCATGACATAAGTATTTGATCACCTACCAACCAGTAAGAATTCCGGCTCTCACAGACCTGTATTCTTTAAGAAGCCCTCCTGTTTTCCACTCATTACCTGTATTAACTGCCCCTGTTTGAACTTGTTACCTGTAGAAAAGACACTTGTCCACACACTCAATCAAACAGACTCCAACCTCTCCACAATGGCCAAGACCAGAGAGCTGTGTAAGGACATCAGGGATAAAATTGTAGACCTGCACAAGGCTGGGATGGGCTACAGGACAATAGGCAAGCAGCTTGGTGAGAAGGCAACAACTGTTGGCGCAATTATTAGAAAATTATTTAAAAAGTTCAAGATGACGGTCAATCGCGCTCGGTCTGGGGCTCCATGCAAGATCTCACCTCGTGGGGCATCAATGATCATGAGGAAGGTGAGGGATCAGCCCAGAACTACACGGCAGGACCTGGTCAATGACCTGAAGAGAGCTGGGACCACAGTCTTAAAGAAAACCATTATTAACCCACTACGCCGTCATGGATTTAAATCCTGCAGGGCACGCAAGGACCCCCTGCTCAAGCCAGCGCATGTCCAGGCCTGTCTGAAGTTTGCCAATGACCATCTGGATGATCCAGAGGAGGAATGGGAGAAGGTCATGTGGTCTGATAAGACAAAAATAGAGCTTTATGGTCTAAACCCCACTCGCCATGTTTGGATGAAGAAGAAGGATGAGTACAACCCCAAGAACACCATCCCAACCGTGAAGCATGGAGGTGGAAACATAATTCTTTGGGGATGCTTTTCTGCAAAGGGGACAGGACGACTGCACCGCATTGAGGGGAGGATGGATGGGGCCATGTATCGCGAGATCTTGGCCAACAACATTCTTCCCTCAGTATGAGCATTGAAGAAGGGTAGTGACTGGGTCTTCCAGCATGACAATGACCCGAAAACACACAGCCAGGGCAACTAAGAAGTGGCTCCGTAAGAAGCATCTCAAGGTCCTGGAGTGGCCTAGCCAGTCTCCAGACCTGAACCCAATTGAAAATCTTTGGAGGGAGCTGAAAGTCCGTATTGCCCAGCGACAGCCCAGAAACCTGAAGGATCTGGAGAAGGTCTATATGGAGGAGTGAGCCAAAATCCCTGCTGCAGTGTGTGCAAACCTGGTCAAGAACTACAGGAAACGTATGATCTCTGTAATTGCAAACAAAGGTTCCTGTACCAAATATTAAGTTCTGCTTTTCTGATGTATCAAATACTTATGTCATGCAATAAAATGCTCATGAATTACTTAAAAATCATACAATGTAATTTTCTGGATTTTTGTTTTAGATTCCATCTCTCACAGTTGATTCCATCTCTCACAGTATGGTAAAAATTGCAGACCTCTACATGCTTTGTAAGTAGGAAAACCTGCAAAATTGGCAGTGTATTAAATACTTGTTCTCCCCACTGTATGTAATCTCAATGTAATGTGAGGCATGACGAAAACTTTCAAATAACCAGAACTCTTATGAAAATCTATTTCAATCTTTAATCATAATTCTTTACGAAAAATAGTCTTGTTTTCTTTTCGTCCGCATCTGTTCCACCACAGATTTCTTCACCCTCACATTTTACAATCGTGGTCTCGCCTCGTCGGGAAAACAACTCCGTGGCAGGAAATTCACGCTTCCTCCAAATCTCGCCAGGCAGTTCTGCCTCTTATCACGGCGCTTGCCCAACCGGGACGTTTCCTCCGGTACACGCCCCACAGGTTCTGCTCAACCCAGCCAATAACCACGACTGAGCAAGCGTCCTACCGCAAGGAGTCGCGGGAGCGAGACGAGGCAGCCCCGTCTAACATTCGACCGTCCACCGCCAGACAATTTGTTCCTCCCGGTGCGGTTGTCCGCTCGCCGTGACCACGATTAGAACACCTGGCCGCAGTGACGCAGCTGTTCTGTGAGGCGGTGGCTTAAACCATTAAACGGTCAAGGGCTCTATGCATTTCTACTAGCAGAATGTGTGTTGCGATAGAGGTCATGTAAAGCAGAATGGGCAGAGAGATAAAAGGATGAATGGAAATGAACCATATCCACCTATAGACACCATCTACATTATTGCCATATCTGTTTTTATGTCCTTTGAAATGATGTGAAAAGGACGGTTCACAAGTTGAATAATTACCACTAATAAATAATAATGAACAGGACTGTTCACAAGTTGAATCCTTACCACTAATAATTAATAATGAAAAGGACTGTTCACAAGTTGAATAATTACCACAAATAAATAATAATCAAAAGGACTGTTCACAAGTTGAATCATTACTAATAATAAATAATAATCAAAAGGACCTGGTTAATTGACCAAGCCAACTGAAATAAATTCGTTAAGTAAACCAAACTAAAGAATGACCATCTTTGGTCTTATTAAGTGTTCATAGGTCTTGAAGTCTATGAAATCTATGTAGGTCTTTTAGTATATATTGGTCTGGAGGTTTACATAAGTCTTAAAGTATTAGTTGGTTATGAAGTGTACATAGGTCTTTTAGTGTTCATAGGTTTTGAAGTTTACACAAACGCAATACCCAGTAACCCTTTCATCCTCCTTTACCACTGGATATCATTCAATGCCTATTGGAGACATTGTCATTACAGAATTTTTGCACCCTGATTTTTCTGATGTTTCTTCTCCAAATTAACAAACAATAACCACATTTTTCAAAATCTCATTCAAGAGCCTTTGTTATAACTCTTTACTGCTCTTTAGTGATTTTTCTCAGCTTTTTCCAAAAAGCAGCTTAACGAGAGCTAGTAGACCCAAATGAGGCAACAGGCGAGCTGAATCACAATTCATGCTCCTGACTGTTCATCCAATATCAACAGACTTGACAACTGCCAAAGACAGCCAAGATTTGTCATGGATTCCTCATCCATCCTATATAACTGCTTGTTTACAGTGTTCACAAGCCATGTGTTTGTTGTTTGTT
Source organism: Novumbra hubbsi (assembly GCA_016801125.1). Lineage (NCBI taxonomy): Eukaryota > Metazoa > Chordata > Actinopteri > Esociformes > Umbridae > Novumbra > Novumbra hubbsi. The sequence goes on along the minus strand of JACXGK010006779.1, from coordinate 14,153 downwards.
CAAGTCCTTAACCACTCCAGAAATAAGTTGCTGAAAAACAAATCAGTTGGTCTATATTCTAAAGAACCAGTATCATCAAAATCTCTATGTGTAAATGTAAATCTCCAGAACATTAGTTACTCTGTGTAAATGTAAACATCTAGTCCATTAGAAGATGGGATTTTCTGTGAGCCCAGGCTCTGCCAGTAGTGTAGACAGACCACCCATTGTGGAGACTGACGTCCGATATTGGAGACTGACGTCCCCTACTGCAGACTAACCACCTATAGAGGAGACTGACAACCCTCTGTGAAAACTGACCTCCCCTAGTAAAGACTGGTTAATCGTTGTGGAGAGTGACGTCCCTTACTGAAGACTGACCACCCATATTGGAGACTGACCACTCGTTATAGACACTGACCAGCCATAGTGGAGACTGACGTTCCATGGTTAAGACTGAGCATCCGTAGCAAAGACTGATGTCTCGTTGTGGAGACTGACCACCCGTTGTAGAAACTGACCACTTGTTATAGACACTGACCTACCGTCGTGAAAACTGACCACTTGTTTTAGACACTGACCACCCGTAGTGTAGACTGATGTCTCGTTGTGGAGACAGTGATGTAGTGATATAGAGGAAGATGGACGGTGATAGAGTGATATAGAGGGAGATGGACAGTGATGGAGTGATATAGAGGGAGATGGACAGTGATGGAGTGATATAGAGGGAGATGGACAGTGATGGAGTGATATAGAGGGAGATGGACAGTGATAGAGTGATATAGAGGGAGATGGACAGTGATAGAGTGATACAGAGGGAGATGGACAGTGATAGAGTGATACAGAGGGAGATGGACAGTGATGGAGTGATATAGAGGGAGATGGACAGTGATAGAGTGATACAGAGGGAGATGGACAGTGATAGAGTGATACAGAGGGAGATGGACAGTGATAGAGTGATATAGAGGGAGATGGACAGTGATAGAGTGATATAGAGGGAGATGGACAGTGATAGAGTGATACAGAGGGAGATGGACAGTGATAGAGTGATATAGAGGGAGATGGACAGTGATAGAGTGATACAGAGGGAGATGGACAGTGATGTGTGGATGACAGGACACACATATCGGTGAAGTGTGTGTGGATGACAGGACACATATCTGTAAAGTGTGGGTGGATGACAGGACACATATCGGTGAAGCGTGGGTGGATGACAGGACACACATCAGTAAAGCGTGGGTGGATGACAGGACACACATCTGTGAAGCGTGGGTGGATGACAGAACAGACACATCTGTGAAGTGTGGGTGGTTGACAGAACACACACATCTGTGAAGCGTGGGTGGTTGACAGAACACACGCATCTGTGAAGCGTGGGTGGATGACAGGACAAACTATTATTAGCGACACACTTAGAAAAAATACTTTTGAGCAAAGCTGATGTAACAAAACACCAGTATTCTAAAATAGGTTTCATTATTATATGAAACACTGTGAAATGGGGCCCGGTTCGCTCTATAGTGATCTACTTAAGACCAGAGCCATGTGGTTCCTGTTTTAATGTACTGCACTGTCCCGGGAAAATGGGCCCGGTTGGGATGTGGACGAGGTGAGAGGAGTTAGACAGGACGGAGCATTGGAAAAATGCAGGAGGAGCAGCTCCACATTTCCTGCGGTTAACGACATGCAGGTCGATAAAGCTCATTGTGTTACCTTTCAGATGCAGAGAGAGAGGAGGTAGAGGGTGAGCGAGGAAAGGGGGAGAGGGAGAGAGAAGAGGGAGAGAGAGGAGGGAGAGAGGGGAGGGGGTGAGTGGAGAGTGAGGAGATAGAGAGGAGGGAGAGGGTGAGTGAGGAGAGGGGGGGAGGGAGAGAGAGGAGGGAGAGAGAGCAGGTGAGAAAGGGGAAAGAGGAGGGAGAGAGGGGAGGGAGAAGGAGAGGGGGGGGAGAGGAGGGGATGGAGAGAGGGAACGGAGAGGGAGAGAGTGGAGGGGGGGAGATGTGGATTGAGTGGTTGGACAGGAGAAAAGATGAGAAGTTGGAGAAAGTACGAGTTTGGAGATGAGGAGAGGTTAGGAAGAAGAGAAGAGATGGGGGAGGAAGAGGGTTTGGAGAGAGAAGGAAAGGAGGAAAGGATGTGAAAAAGAGGAAGGGAGGGCGAAGGGGAAAAAACGGGGAGAAAGCGGGGAGGCTGTGAGATGGATAGGAGCGGTGAGAAGGAGGGAGGCTTTGAGAATGAAGGAGTCTACAAGAAGGAGGCAGGCTGTGAGAATTGAGGAGTCTGTGAGAAGGAGGGAGACTGTGAGAAGAAGAGGAGTTGTGAGAATGGAGGCTGTGAGGAGAAGGGAGGCTGTGAGGAGGGAGACTGTGAGAAGGAGGGAGGCTGTGAGGAGAAGGGAGTCAGTGAGGAGAGAGGCTGTGAGAAGGAGGGAGGCTGTAAGGAGGGAAGCTGTGAGAAGGAGGGAGGCTGTAAGGAGGGAAGCTGTGAGAAGGAGGGAGGCTGTGAGGAGAAGGGAGGCTGTGAGGAGGGAGGCTGTGAGAAGGAGGGAGGCTGTGAGGAGAAGGGAGGCTGTGAGGAGGAGGGAGGCTGTGAGGAGAAGGGAGGCTGTGAGGAGTTGGGAGGCATTGGGGAGGGAGGCTGTGAGGAGGGAAGCTGTGAGAAGGGAAGCTGTGAGAAGGAGGGAGGCTGTGAGAAGGTGGGAGGCAGTGAGGAGAGGAGTTGTGAGAAGGAGGGAGGCTGTGAGGAGTGATGCTTTGAGAAAGGATTTTCAGTGTAGTATGGAGGACATAGCTGGAAAGTGGAGAACAGAATCAAGAATGAAGGGAAGAGGAGGTGGGAACAGAAAGGAGGGAGGCTGTGAGAAGGAGGGAGGAGGAAGACCTGGACCTTTGCAATGTAAAGGTCGACCCAATTGGCCTCAGATTCGACCGGTCACTGCAAGACAGGCCTGGACCCTAATCACCTGGGCAGAAGGTTGTTAAAGGTCACGGAAACGGGATAGGTAAACAGGTCACAACTGCCTCAGTCAGATCACCTTTCAATCAAACTTTGAGATGCACCAGGATGTACTAGACATGCAACTGTAATGATATCACCCCCGGGGGAAGGTCCTTTTTACAGTCTCCCGTACATGGAAATCATAGCCAAGGGCCGGTGAAAATATGAGACGGTGAAGACAAGAGACGGAGAAGACACGAGATAGTGAAGACATGAGATGGTGAAGACACAAGACGGTGAAGACACGACACAGTGAAGACACGAGACATTGAAGACATGAGATGGTGAAGACACAAGACAGTAAAGACACGACACAGTGAAGACACGAGACATTGAAGACATGAGATGGTGAAGACACAAGACAGTAAAGACACGACACAGTGAAGACACGAGACATTGAAGACATGAGATAGTGAAGACACAAGACAGTGAAGACACGATACAGTGAAGACACGAGACATTGAAGACATGAGATGGAAAAGACACAAGACAGTGAAGACATTCAACGCGTAGGTCAAAAAAGCTTCCCTATTGATCATGTTCGGCGACTGTAAATGATCCTACTAGACTAGCCTACAACATCATAATATGGACACACAAGAGCAACTGCGTACATTTCTCCTCAGGGCTGTAACTGCAGTGAAATCTGTATTTGGTACTGCAAACCTTGTCGAAGTGTCTGAATGTTTCATTCTATTTAGATCAGTTGAGGGTTGACTTGACAGCATACTATGACTAAAAAGGCACAGTAACAGGCTTCATTTCTACTTCTGATACTGATATGCTGTCTGTTATGGATCGTACTGCCAAGTCCTTTTATGTGGTGTGATCACATGACCTGGAAGCTCCACCAGAGCCATGGAGCATCAAGCGTTGCCATCAGCCGTTGTGAAAAAGCCTTCTTTGAAAGAAATAACAGCCGAACATGCTCCTTGAGTTGCGTCACGTCCAATGGCAGCGTCCCAGCTTCACGATCTGCAGAGTTTCAAATCTGAATGGCTGACGTGTGCCTTCTTTCAGTCTCACAAATAGAAAATGGAAAGGGAATAAAAGGGCAAAAAGTTGAATTAGGTGTGTCTGGCCTGGTGTGGCCTGCAGAATGTCACATTGACACAATGCTGATGCGAAGCACGCCACATCTGTAGCAGGGCTCTTGGGGGAACCTATACCTAGCCCTTTTACAGGAAAGCTTTTAGGGGGCCGGCAAAGGTTGGATTGTAATAAGATTTCTGGAAACCAAATTTCACATTGGGCAACTTACTAATTTCTCAATATACAGCTAAAATGAACAAATACATTTTTGTGATGAAAACTGAACTTACTTTCGGGTCCAAACTCTATGTTCAAGTACAACATCTATGTTCAGGTTAAAACTCCATGATCAGGTCCAAAATCTGCGTTCAGGTCGGCTACCGCCTCGACTTGATATTAAACACTTCAAGGTTTATTAACCAAATACTCCAACTTAAGGATGATTAAGTCATTCCCAGAATCCTCTTCTGCTCTCGCCTCTACTGCATTTCGATTGGACGCCTGACTAAACCAGTCGTAACAGTTTCTGCCCTCAGGGGAGTTTTCAATAACTTAGACCCTTATGAGCCACCTGCTCCCACAAGCCACCTGAACATCTGTGTAAGTCCTGCAAACCAGCCAAGTTGACACTTTACACGAGTCATTTAGTAAATGCTCGCATTCATATGAAACGTGAGTAATCTTGCAATTAGTAAAAACATTTACTCACAAAGGTGTCATAGATAACATAGTGGCAGCATAATTCACAGTTTCTGAGAGATGTTTTTCTACTCTTTCAGCACGTTCCCGCACTCTGGTGTTTTCTGTACAGAATTCGGTTGACAAAGTCTAGGGAGACCTCGGATGCTGAAAAAACTGAACAGCACTTCACAAAATTGATTAGCAAAAATAAAAAAACTTGGTATCAAAGACTTCAAGGTTTATTAACCAAATACTACAACTTAAGAAAGATGAAGTCATCAAAACGAGCCATTGCCCCTGAAATCCCTTCCTTACTCCCTTTAATTAGCTAGCCCAACAAACCATGCTCTTTTCCTAGACAACTGAATGTGGTCTCCCAAAGTAAAGGACTCCACAATAAAAACCCTCTTCAACTCTATTGTATCTATTTGAAAGAAACCCGGAATATCTTGTAGTCTATCTCTCGTTTGCAAAAACCAAAGCAGTAAGAAGAGCATTAGGTTTAACAATGTTCTTTTTCAGAAGTGATTTTCATTATGGTTGATATCTCTGAAGTTGAATTGACTTGGTGTTACACAGTGATGATTACATGTGCCCGTAATTATTCTGAGCAGTGTATTTTAAAGTACAAACTATTGTATTCAATTAGGCCTTAACACAACCGGCCACCATATGAAATTGGCTCAAGTAGGATGGTTTCCCAGTGCATGTTTGTTCAGCATCATGAACCCATGGGCCATTTGAGGAATGTAAAGAGAGAAAAAGCAAAAGGTCAGGGAGAGATATGTTGTTGAAGCCTTAATCTTCTTGGTATCTACTCTCTTTAAAACCACACAGACATTGTGGCTACAGGCTTGCAAAAGTTAAAGTTGTTTGCAATAGTTATATTTGTATCATTGTACAAGGCCTGAATGGGAAAAGTGGTGTGAGAATATTAGATTTTACTTTTTTACCCACCTCACTGAGTTGGTTTACTCACCTGGTTGACTGGTTTACCTGCCTGGCTTACCCTCCTGGCTGACTGGTTTGCCTTCCTGTTTGACAGTCTGGCCCACTGTCTAAGGCAGGGGAGGGCAAACTTTTTGGCTCGGGGGCCACATCAGGATTATGAAATGAAATGGAGGGCCACATTTGTTTTTGTAATTTGCTAATAATAAATTATTTGCAGGCCACAAAAGGGCAAAAGTTAAAACATACAGTACATATGTACAGTACATCCCTTATCATGTGTAAATAGTTTCAATTCTGACATATAGATATATAAGAATGGGCTGGTGAGTTGTTTTTTAATTCCCCTCAAAAACATTTTATTACCTTCCGCGGGCCAGATGGAACTGCCTCGCGGGCCGCATTTGGCCCTCGGGCCGTAGTTTGCCCACCCCTGGCCTAAGGTGACAATACCTGGATTGACACCTGTCATGTCTGATGCTGTGTGCAGAGGTCGGATGAAAGGATACATAGAGAGGTGATGTAGGGACAGATGATGAACAGCACCTTATTCCTGTAGGTGACAAGCTCTGTTTCTTTGGAAAAAAACAAAAAAACTGACTTACAGACAGGAATGACAGACAAAGTCAGGCAAAAATGCAGACAGACAGACAGGAAAAGAAAGGAAACTGACCGACGGACAGAAAGTATTCTGCCAGATTGACAAACCGACTTGCGGAACGGTGGTTGTGTACCGCGAAAGAACGCTGAGAGACAGATACATAGATATAGGCTATACATAGAGAGTAAGAGACGGATAGTAAGGGGTAAGATATAGACAGTATTAGAGAGAGAAAGACAGAGATTTAGAAGGGGGTGCAGCGGCGGCAGCAGCTGCAGAGAGGAGATGGTGAGACGCGGCGCACGCTCTACCATCTGTGCTCCTCCAGTAGACATCCTTAGGCTCATCACGCGGAGGGAAGGGAGATTGAAACGGCTGCGGCGAGTGCCCGGTCAGCAGAGACCGGAGAAGACAGAAACCCACACGTCTCCACGATTAACGATTGATTTTGGGGTGTTCAATGTTTTGTGGGTTTTCGTAGTGGTTTAAGACCGGAAATAGGAATGGAAAAAGGTATTTTGTAACGCCTAAAACGCCTGTTGTATAAAACGACTATTGATATTCTGTAAATGTGGCACTCGCGTGCAAGAAAGTTACAGCATTCTTTTTTCATCGGTAGTCATCGAATATAGGCTAAGCTACGGTGACAAGATATAAACAGATCAGGTGTCTTTTTAAGCTGCTTTACGAGTCCAGTTTACAGTGCCTGGTGCTGTCAAAACAAGCTGCGCCCTCGAGCCGTGCGCTTTGGGACGATACCTACAGCATCTTGAATTGTTTTGACATGTTCGTTTTAAAACTGTCATTTCTATCTTGGACTATTAGCGATTTGTCTGTAATTTCAACTCTGCCCATCAGCACTATTCATTCCAGACGACTTGGACCTAACAATACTTCACAGCGACTCGCGAGGGACGTCGAAAATACCAACGGTTAGGAAATTTCCAAAACGCTTCTAAAATCGTTTTTTTCATTATCTTAGCAGACAAGCGCCCTACATTTGCCCGAAGGAGACGTCCACGCAGGATGGGAATCAAACTGGAATAACAGATCCACGATTTGACCAGCCACTTTCAACATGTTTAGAAGAGGTAAGGATATTACTTTTTTAAATTATATTGCTGTGGTTGGGCTGTTTGTTTTGTTTTGGTATAACGGGGCAGCTTGTGTTGAGTCTATGATGTGGCGTTACCAGATTTCGAAATGCGAAATTGTGTTTTAATGGAAATGACCTATCTATAGTAGTTTAGCATTCTAATTAGACTTGAAATAATTTCGGGATTGCGTGTGTGTATGTGTGTGCAAAATGGTTACATGGCCGACACTAGCCTTATCCGGGCCCTAAGCACAATTAGGTTGGGGTCTACAAATACTAATGATGTTGGAGGATTAAAAGCTACCTTCTTGCAATTTAAGAGTTTTGACAAGTTCATCTGTGTGAAAATGACTTACAATATGGATGGGTTATATATAGATCCATCCAGGTCAGGGCCTCTGAACATAAACATTACATGTCCAATGGCATTTGCCTTATTTACTAGAACTTCAAAGAACTATAAGAACGATATTTAAGAAGGCACAATAAGAAAATACAATCTCATGGGATTACTGGCCTCTCGTACCTGAACTGTGTTGGCCAACATCACTCCCTTCCACGGGACCTCTGGCAAATGAACTAGCAGGATTTGAACCTTGGCTTCACAATGTGGTGGCTTTAGGTAGTGACTTCAACGTGGCACCTGATTACAATCTGTACATAGCAAGAAGTGTTCACCCATGACCTTTTAATGGTTAGTTATTGTTTGCTAATTTTAGCATAGCCAGCTAGATAGCTACTTCCATGAAATCTAAGTTTTCCCTGTCTAACAAAACGCCAAGAGCAATGGTTATGGTTATGTTTATTTTACAATATGTTTTTTTTTACAATCAATCAATCCAGACAGAATGTGTTTTTAAGTATACTATTCACAGAGTCGAACTAGATTGTTTCCACTGACATGGCACTGTGACTGTCGGTAATTGGAACCAAAGAATCATTTACAGCCACATTGGCAAGTGGCTCAGGCGGTCAGTCTCGGTGGTGGTTGTATTTAGACTGTTGCCCATGGAGGTTATTGAATGTCCTGTCCGCAGGGCAGTTGGTGAATGGCTTCCAAATGGGCCGTCACGTCCGTGGTGTTTTGGTGAGGCTGAGTGTTGTTACATGAGATGCTTCAGCTTGTCCCCCGGCCCAGACTGGGCGGAGCTGGCTCGGATCGGCGGGGATGAAATATTTATCCCTATCGTACTATATGTTTCTTAAAAATAGACGGCCGTTGCCGCACTGCAGTTTAGAGCTATGTGTGTGTGTGTGTGTGTGTGAGTGTGCGTGTATGTGCGTATGTGTACGTGTGTGTGTGTGCGTATGTGTGTATGAGTACATGTGTGTGGGTTTATGTGTATGGGCATGTGTGTGTTTTGACAGAGAGGGGGAAAAATGGCAGCGAGAGGGGAAAGAGAGAGGGGGACAAAGGGGGAGAGAGGGGGAGATAAGGGGTGAGAGAAAGGTGGAGAGATGTTAGCAAGGGAAAGAGAAGGCAGCTAAAGGGTGAGAAAGGGCAGCTACTGGGGAGAGAGGTCAATGAGAGGGGGGAGAGAGAGGGCAGTGAGTGGGGGGGAGGGAGGAGGTGAGTCTGTTGTGATAGAGGAGAGAGAGAGGCGAGAAAGGCAGTAGGAGAGGAGAGATGAGATGAGGGAGGGAGAAAGAGGGAGAGAGAAAGAAGTAGACAGAGTGGAGCCCCGCTGGTACCCTAAAATCCCTCCTTGCACATCCCTAGAAAACGGCTGCACATCTGTGCCTCTGACTGAAAAGACAAATGTCTCACACACACACACACACACACACACACACAGATCATTATCAATTAGGCTACTTGGCCCACCTTCAGTTAAGGCATAAGCTGGGCTCCAGCCTAGTTACTGAATAAACCATATGGGCCTGAACTGGGGGCCAGCGGCTGTGCGAGTGTGTGAACGTGTGTGTGTGTGAGGGTGCTGTAAGAAATAGGCCAGTGGTGTCTTTATATGAGTGTTTGATGCTGATGCTGATCCACCAGCAAACACACACACACCCACAAGCAGAATTGCAAGCATGAATACACATATGATAAATATGTGTGCTTGCTGAATTTGTAGCTGTCTGTTAGTGGAGGTGATGTAATGTGCTGTAATGTGGAGGTGGTTTGTGTCTGATACAGTTCTCTCTGCCTGTCAATTACCCTGCTGGTGGGGCGTGAGTGAAGCTGGGAGGGACAGAGAACAGTGAGGGAATTAGAGAGACTGAAAAGTACGAAGGAGACAGGTAGGGTGGCAGAACTGGTAAGAGAGAGAGAGAGAGAGAGAGAGAGAGAGAGAGTAGCAAAAGAGTCAAGTCTCTACATGAAGGAAGAGAGTAAAGACAGGTGGAGTCAGGTAGATTGAGAGTAAAGAAAGGGGGGAGACAGGTAGAGAGAGTATTGAAAAGGTGGAGACAGGTAGAGAGAGTATTGAAAAGGGGGAGACAGGTAGAGAGAGTATTGAAAAGGGGGAAACAGGTAGAGATAGTATTTAAAATGGGAAGACAGGTAGAGACAGATTACAGAATGGGGGAGACAGGTAGAGAGAGAGAGTACAGAAAGGGGGAGAGAGGTAGAGAGAGTATTGAAAATGGCGAGACAGGTAGAGAGAGAGTACAGAATGGGGGAGACAGGTAGAGAGATAGTACAGCGAGGAGGAGACAGGTAGAGAGATAGCAAAGAAAGGGGAAGTCAGTTAAGAAGGTGACAGTCCAAGACATGATGAATAAAAGGGTGTGTGATCTCATGAAGCTGTTTAGCCATAACGACCTAACAACACAAAAATACATTGGTACTATTATGTAATCGAGAGAAACAGAGACGGGGACGCACACAGAGGGTGTGGTTTATTAACACAACCAGAAGGGTGAGGGGAGGGAGGAAACTAAAAAGACAAACCCCTTTAATAGGGAGGCGGCTTTGTCTCTGGGGCGGTTTCCAGAGCAGCGTTTTGGGAGGAATGGTGGCCCCGACACCCTCCACCTCCGGGCCACCTTCCTCCTCCCAGGTCATGCAGCCGTTCCAGGTTGTTCGCTGGCCTCGGCCCCAAGCTCCTGCCCGGGGGGCCCTGGTACAGTCTCCTCGGCCGAGGTCCCAGCAGGGGGCAGGTGTAATCTGGAGGGAGAAAACTGGGGTTCATTTATCATTTAGCCGCATCCACCATGTCAGATGGACTCCGGGAAAGCACTGAGAAGGTAAGTTCAAGGTGGTTTGTGAGCCATTGCTAAAAAGCGCAATGACTCGAAGTCTAGAAGCCATAGATTTTCATTTGTCATTGACGGTAAATAGCAATTACACAAACAGCAGATAGCCGTTTCCTTGAAATTGCAAGCAAGGACACATAAATAGTATTCACCATTGATCTGAATTCGGGGGGGGGGTGGGTTTAAAGAGACTAATTTCATTATTGTCAAAATCGGACCAATCCCTTTACAACCATAGGCCTTGTGGGGCTCTGCTGGTAATCTAGATTATAACAGTTATATAATCTAACAGTTATGAGTCAAGTCTCTACGTTCTTGTTGGGCCCTCCTGCAGCCAGCAACTGGGGTGTGTGTGTTTATGTGTGTCAGAGCCTGTTGTTTGGGCTCTACCTTGGAGCCATGGGGACTGCAGCAACAGCTAGTCCTCTACCTCCAGAGACAGAGAGATACAACGAGATAGAGAGAGACAGGGAGAGAGAGAAGCAGAGAGATAGAGGGATGCAGACAGAGAGAGTGAAAAAGAGATAGATTAGAGGGTTCACAGGGGGTGTGTGAGAGAGAGAGACCTAGAGTGAGTCAGGGTACAAGAAGAGAAAGTGAGACACCATGAGAGAGATGAAATTAGAGATTGAAGTTCCCTCTCGTCCATTGTGTTGATGCCAAGCCAAGTGTCTGTGGCATTGTTTTGCTGTGCGTTGGCTAGTTTAGCCTTTTTCTGTGCCCCAATCGGTATATCTCACACACACGCTCACACAAACACACATAAACACATTCACACCAGGGCTTGCTGGCTCAGCGTTTGACCCATCTTCTTTACCAGCCGCTTGTCCTGTATGTGAGGTTAGGGGTCTTGTTATCTTGAGAAACCACTGATTGGCTATGCAAGTGTTTGGGTGGCTGTAGTAGCGGATTGGTTGGCTGAGGATTTGACTTGGTAATTGTTTGACTGCCTAGCTTGTTGGCGGGTTGCCTGTCTGTCAGTGTTTTCTTCTATTGGGCTGTTTATATCCTTTATGTTTACAATCCAGAAAACGATTATATCAAAGTAGATGAATAGGTTACAGAAATGTTTCCGTCCTGTTTCTTCCTTCTCCTCCTAATACTCATTGTATTCGACCTGCCCCTTCTGCTCCTCAATCAATGTTGGACCTGGGGGGTGAGAAGGAGAAAGGAGAGTGAGGAGGAAAAAGGGGTGAGGATGAGAAGGGAGAGTGAGGAGGAAAAAGGGGTGAGGATGAGAAAGGAGAGTGAGGACGATACAGGAGATTTAGAATGAGAAATCAGAGTGAGGATGAGAAAGGAAAAGGAGAGTGAGGATGAGAAATGATAAAAGAGAGTAAGGATGAGAAGGAAAGTGGGGCAGATAAAGGGGCAGTGAGGATGAGAAAGGAGAATGAAGAGTGAGGAGGAGAAAGGAGAGTGAGGAGGAGAAAAGGGGAGTGAGGATGAGAAAGGAGAGTGAGGAGGAGAAAAGAGAGTGAGGAGGAGAAAGGAGAGAGAGGCGCTTAGGCCTTGTGTGAGGAAGAACTGGTAACATAATGGCTAATCTGTAGGGATGTGTGTTTGTGTGTGTGTGTATGTTTTATGTGTGTCAGAGCCTGTTGTTTGGGCTCTACCTTGGAGCCATGGGGACTGCAGCAACAGCTAGTCCTCTACCTCCAGAGACAGAGAGAGATACAAAGAGATAGAGAGAGACAGGGAGAGAGAGAAGCAGAGAGATAGACAGAGACATAGGTAGACAGAGAGATAGAGAGTTGGACAGAGAGAGAGAGATACAGACAGAGAGAGTGAGAGACAGATAGACTGGAGGGCTCACGGGGGGTTGGGGGACATGCATAGTCTTCATTATGACCCTCCACAACACAAACACCATTATGACCTGGGTCCCTCAGGTGGCTGAACATGCACTGGCCCACTAGGAGAAACCGCTTTCCGCTGTCCCGGTACTCACAGAGGGCAGTGTGTATGCCGTGGGTATGCCGTGGGTGGTGGGTACAGACAACTGGGCGGCACGTCCGACTGTGGTTCACTGTGCTGGGAGTGAGACCAGGGCTTTATTTCAATAGGATTCCATTAGCTGAGCCGGCGGCAAGTTCTTTTCCCCGGGACCAAAACAGGGTGCCATTTTAGGAAACATCTGGGGCATTTCCTAGTAAGCGGTTGTAGCAGGCTGAGCTAACATGGAGGAACAGCTGTAATCCCCTCTGTCTTCTGGGAGCTTGGTGCTCAGAGAGAAGGATAAAAAAGACGGTCTCTCTCTATGTCTTCCTCTCCATTCTCCATTCTCAGAGAGGAAGAGAGGAAAGAAGCCGTTTAGAGTTGCAAACATCCTGATCACTTTGCCAAAAATACTGTCTGGAAGATTATATGGAAATTAGCAAGAACTCCAACCAGAATATCTGGCAAACCATTGGGAATGTTACTGGATTTCTGCCATCTCGGAGCGGGAGATATGGCACGGCCGGACGGGCTGGGTTGGCAATGTTGGAAAAAATGTGTTCCAAATAAATATTACATAACAAAATGCGGGAAATATTGATGTGTCAACTGACATTTAATTTTGATTAATCCAGAAAATGTAATTTAGATTTTGTGGATTTAAAGAAAGATGTGCGTAGCTAGTGTAAAAACGCATCGCTTTTCCTCCAAGTTCAAGTGAATGCAAGCAATTCTGACGATTGGCCCGTGCGTAGTTATGTTAACATATACTTACAAATGGATTTGGAAAGTCTCAAGGATTGAGGGCATAGTGGTATCGTTTATACCAATTGAGATAATTCAGCTACTGGCTTTCCAGTCCCGCAAGAACATCTAGCAAGGCCAACTTGCCTAGCTAGCTGTGGAAGTGCCAAATTCATTGTCGCATCTTAAACTATTTCCAACTTCATCTTTAGGAGAAAATATACATCTAGAAAAAGGTTGACAAAGGTTACAACTACGTAAGGGGCAGAAGATTACCAGAAGTTTCCAAAATGAATATTATTTAAGAACGGAGAGGCAGAGTGGTGGCGCTGAAGTTGGTAGTTCTACTTTTCCTGCTACGGTACTGAACGGCTAGTTAAAGCCTGGCTACGACCATGCTGTGAACGGATTTCCTCTTCAAAATAAAGTGAGTTTACAATTTATGTATTTATTTTTAGCTATGTTCTGCACAAGTTGCTTATCTACTCCCTGATTTTGTAAGCTATATTTGCTTACTGGATTCAGACTTGAAGTCTGTCTGTTTTAGATTGTCAATCAAAGACACGCTACTATTTTGCCTAATCGGTTGTTTTGTAAAGTGCCCCTTGATAAATAGCACACCCGTGGGAAATGAGCTCCGCAGACAGGATTTTGTAAAAATGTTTTGTCTATGCAATTGTCCGCTACTCGCGCACTCAATTTGTATGAGTTTGTCCTGCTGTGCTGGTGCTTCCAGTTAGTGGACGGCTACAGGGAACAGCGGTGAGCTGAACATGTCTTGGACAACGGAGATGGGCCAGTTAGTGGACGGCTACAGGGAACAGCGGTGAGCTGAACATGTCTAGGACAACGGAGATGGGCCAGTTAGTGGACGGCTACAGGGAACAGCGGTGAGCTGAACATGTCTTGGACAACGGAGATGGGCCAGTTAGTGGA